>JAADWH010000155.1:0-39675 GCA_023335995.1 Globisporangium nagaii
AGACGCGAGAGATGGCTGATGCCGATGCGCACGAGCCAGCGCTGCGCCACCTGGCTCGCCACGAGAAGAAGGAGCTCGTGAGAGGCTGGAACGACGCTCAGGCAGCTCGCGCTCAGTGGACGGAGAACCAAGGAGGAGGCGATTGCGATGCTTTCTTGTCAGTCGGCGACTGGTGTCGACGCTGGATACTGAGCAACGTTCGGTGGGCTGCAGCAATGTCTTCACTCACAGTCCATGCAAGTGCTCGCTATTCTTATCGCAAGCTCTTACCCCGAAGAGGAGCGCATTGAAGCGACCTGCGCGCGTGTCACCCTTGCGGCAGCGGCAATGAGGATGAATCAGGTGCAGCCTGCGGAGACGAGCGGACCGGTCGCTGGAGCCTCCGCCACCTCGCCCTCTTCGTGCAGCCTCGTGCTTTCTCACAAACCCAACGACAAGCTCTCCTTCCACAGCGCGTTTGGACGCCTCGGGCCGCCCATGCTGCTTGTCGTGCTCGTGTGCATCGCGTGGACAATCTGGTTGATCCTGCTCACATGCGCGCCGAGCTGGACGGCGAACGCGCTCATGGACACCGCGGAGCTTGACAGCGGCAACGTGTGGCTCATCGTCGAGGCTCAGCTGTGGCTCCAGGCGCTCAGCGTCCTGGGACTGACTCTTATCGCGCTCTGCTACGTCTACATCCTGCTCAAGATGGTGATCTGGCGGAATCAAGCCTCGCTATCGCGAACGAAGAAATGGAGTGTGTTGGTGTTGGCGAGTTGGATCATCTCACAGTTATGGGAGCGGAACGCACTTGCGTCACGCTGGGAAGATCTGACAGCGTTCAGAGGCTCGAGGCGCAAATATTTGGTGCATTCCACGCTCAGTAACTGCATTTGGTGACACCCAGAGCCGTGATGCTCACTCGAACTGCTCGCGCTTGTGGACAGAACGTGTGGCTCAAGATCGTCGACTTGACGCTGCAGACCTTGACGCTGTCGCAGATGTTCGCCGCGGGCTGTCCGCAGCCACTCGTGTACGGCTACGCGGTGCTCATCGCTGCGAACGCCTGCTCGTGTGCGATGCTGATCCTGGTCGGGAGTAAAGTCACCGCGATGACAGAGGTGCTTGTCGATTCGATGTACGTAGAGTCCGACTGCCTTGTTGATAGCTCTCTCTTTCTCTCTCGCTCTCTCTCTCTCTCTCTCTCTCTCTCTCTCTCTCTCTCTCACACACACACACACAAACACTCTGAGCTGACGTGTCTTGTGTGCGCACAAACGCTTCAGATTCGATCTGCTGGTGGCAGTCGTGACCCCGATCGTCGTGCTCGTCTACTGCTACAACAACTTTGATATGGATCGCGAGGAGCTGGAGCTGAGCATCCAAGTACTGCCTCCCGGGAACTTTGAGCGCCAGGTGCGCTTCGCGTCCAATCCGTCCGAGATCTTCCTCTTCCGCACGAGCTTCGACTCGCTCCGCATCCTCTCAGGTACCGACTTGCTGCTCCGGGTCGGCATCAACCTCTTGTTTTGCCACCGCTTCAAGCGCATCGTCGAGGTTCAGTTGGAGCGACGGAGGCGAGTGCTGCTGCTGCGACGCAACATCCAGCGCTCCATGTCTTTCGCCTTACAGAAGCGCGTTCCTCGAGTCGTCGTGCTCCCGTTTGTGCTGTTTGGGATCCTGGCTGTCGTCGCCACCCACAATGCGATCCGAGGCTCCGCGGCTGCCTGCGAAGCGTACCCCGAGTGCGTCGCGTTCGTGTACAAATGGCGGCGCACGGATGACTCGTGTCCGTGTCTGATTTTGATTGACACGGAGAAAGCACCGATGACATACGAAGAGTGGACGCAGCCCGTCGACAGAACCGATGCGGTGCGGAGGCTCGCAGCGTCCGGCGACTTGCGAGTCCTGCAGCTGATAAATCGAAAGCTCGAGACGATCCCAGACGAGCTGCAGCGCTGCTCGCACATGAAGCACTTGTACGTCTTGTTGCTTGATCCATGTGTCCGCGATATCTATGCTGAGCTGTTGATGGGCTGTACTTCACAATGCGTGCGTGTGTGGTGCTATCAGAGCGCTCATATACACAGAGACAGCCACGGTCCCGTCCTGGACAAGCACGTTCAGAGAGCTGGAGTATCTGTACGCCACGACAGGCATCAAGTGGACGACGCGAGCGGTCTGAAGGCTGATGCTAATCTAATCTACACATGTGTGTGTGTCGTTCGTCGCTTCTGGATGTGCTAGGCATATCGAAGGCAAGATCGGTTTCGAGAACCTGCTGAGTCTGCCGGAAGACCTGTTCCGCGACATGTCCAGCTTGGCGGTGCTCCACCTTGGCGTCCACCGCTTGCTCCCGCGACTGCCGTCGTTCCGAGGGCTCTCCAACCTGAAGCAAGCGGTGTTCGCGCTGCTGCTCTCGATACGCGAGCTGCCATCGCTCGAGCCGCTCGCGAAACTCGAGCAGCTCGAAATGATATTCCTCCCAGCGGTGTCGACGCTCCCAGACATGGCGCCGCTGATCAGCTTGAGCAAGTTCGCGGCGATACAGTCGATGCAGCTCTGCTGCAACGGATTCCTCGGAGCGTGCAACTTGACGCACCCGTTCTGCACGCGGTCCGTGATCGACGGCGTCCCACAAGCGAGCTGCCTGCAAGACGAAAGCGCGGTGGCGACAGCAGCGACGCGGGCGATCGTCAGCAAGTTCTCGGCGGCTGTGTGCCAGAACCCGGAGTCTGCCTTCCACGAGGAGCTGTCCGAGGAGAACATCAAGGTGTGCGCTGGCACTCGCTTTCGGCAGTGTCGCGCGAAGGCGGTCGCGTCGAATGGCTCCGTGAGCCTGAAGCCTGGGATCTGCGTGAACTCGAGGATGCAGGTGCTCGCGTGCAGTCTCGACGCCTTCCGCATCGAGCTCCGGAAGCAGCAGATCCGTCGGCGAGTCGGCCCGGTGTGCGACCCGCTCGTCGAAGCCTGGCTTGGGTGCGCTTGAGCGCTGCAGGAGGAAATCGAGTGTGTGTGGCGTTGAAGTTGTCGAGTTGGTTCGGCTGGTCGTCAAATCTGATGGTGGTGTCGGATTGGATGAGTTGCAAACACCAGTTTGCAGAGAGGGCCGTGAGTGGCGGTCTCTACCTCTCCATTTGAGCTGTCTTCACCATATCATCTCTACTATAGATAAGGAGGTACGCTGTCTAAATCAAACTATAACCTCTATCAAAAGCATAGTTATGTATCCTATAGAGGTCATTATACATACACATCAACTCTTGGAAAATGTTCTTGTGGTGAAAATGACCATGAGAATGATCGCCAATGAAGCTCCAGAAGCGACAGTCGCCACCTCCCGCTCCTGCTCACTCTCCGATCCGCTTCCTCCGGACCAGAACGTGCGCGAGCCTCTACGAGTGATGAAGGTCGAAGGCACGTTCACGGCGCTCGTGACGCCCTTCTCGCCCGACGGCGTGCGCGTCGATTACGCGAAGCTCTGCAAGCTGACTGAGCTGCAGATCCAGGCAGGCGTCAATGGACTCGTCGTCGTAAGGACCCCTGGCAAAGAAGCGTGGCTGGTTTGCGCGTGTCCATCTCTAACGATGTCGATGCCGTGCCTCTCTGCAGCTTGGCTCGACCGGTGAGCACCAGGCGGTGACGTTCGACGAGCGCATGCACATTATCGCCGAGGTTGTGCGTGTCGCGAACAAGCGCGTGCCGGTGGTCGCGGGCACAGGCTCCAACTGCACTGCGACTGCGGTTGCGCTCACGCAAGCCGCCAAGGACGCCGGCGTGGACGGCTGCATGGTGGTCGCGCCGTACTACAACACGCCGACGCAGCGCGGCATCTTGGAGCACTTCGTTGCCGTCGCGCAGGTCGGGCTGCCTGTGATCGTGTACAACAACCCGGGGCGATCGATGGTAGCGATCGAGACGGAGACCATCGTAAAGCTATCGAAGGTGCCGGGCATCGTCGCGATCAAGGACGCCACGGGCGGCCTCGAGCAGGCCATCGAGGTCTCGGCGCTGTGCGACCTCACGATCTTCTGCGGCGAAGACTCGCTGGCGCTGCCGATGATGGCGATCGGCGCCACTGGCGTCATGAGCATCCTCTCGAACTTCGCCCCCGAGCGCGTCGTGGCGCTCACGGACGCGGCGATGCGGGGCGACTTCGCGACGGCGCGCAGCGTACACTTGGAGAATGTACGTGCTGTCACTGTCTATCGCGCGGCACACTTACTCGGATACATGACCACACCCTGATCGACTGACGCATCGCCTCTGTGCCATGCTCTTCGCAGTTCGTCCTGGTCAAGGCGATGTTCATCGAGTCGAACCCCGCGCCGACGAAGCAGATGATGGAGCTCATGGGCATGTGCTCGGCTTCGGTTCGCGCGCCGCTGGTGCAGTGCTCAGACGAGACCGTCGTGTTCCTGAAATCTCAGCTGAAGGCCAATAACCTGCTCTGAAATTGAACTCCCAGGGCTGAGTTCAATGCAACGATCTCGAAAGTCTCAAAGCCGCCAAACATCGAGGAGCTCGTGGTAACAAGTGCATATATTCATCAAGGAGAAGAGCTCTACCTCGAGCTCTCTTCTAAGCTGTTGGAGGTGTTGGAGATCCATCGCGTGCTCTACTTCTTCTGGTGGTTGACGAAGCGCAGCGCGAGGGCCGCGAGCGCGCGCAGCACGACGATCATGATGGCGTTCACGAGCATGTAGTAGCCAATGTCTTCGTGGCGGATGGCGAACACTTTGTCCAGGTAAGTTTTGATCGGGATCGCGCCGGTCGAGAGCGGCGCGTTCTCTAGGATCTGGCATCCGGTCGGGTAGTCGCCCATGTCGATCGTGCTGTTGGTCGCGTGCGCGCTCATGACCTCGTGGAGCTGGTCATCCGAGCACTCGCCGAACAGGTGCGCCGAAAAGAGCATGAATGTGTACCGCTGCGGCGTGAGGTCGAAGAGCCAGCGGTAGCCGCTCGGCATCGCGGCCGACGGCGGCGCAAAGCCCATGAAGAGCACGAAGATCGAGTTGAAGAGCACGCCAATGACTGCCGCGACCTCGACGCTCGAGAGCGCGAACGCTAAGAACTGTCCGAGGAACGTCTGCAGCAGCAGGTGCAGCGCGAGGTTGAGCCAGAAGAACGCCGCGTTGCCCACGCCCGAGAAGCCCACGAGCGGGAAGAAGAGCGCCGTGAAGAGTAGGCTCGCGACCACGACGTACGGCACCTCGGCGACCGTGAAGCCCACAAAGTACCAGAACGAGTTGTACGTCTGCGACGCGCGCTCGCGGTAGAACGATGCGCGCGCCTCGCAGGCGACGGGGATGCACGTGTTCACCGCGATGATGCCGAGGAACGCCGTGGTGCAGAAGATCATGCCGAGTCCCGCGTTGATGCCCTGGTACGACGTGTACTCGGCACCCAAGAAGATGAGTCCGAAGAGCACGCCGAGGAAAATGTGCACAACGATGCGCGTCCAGTTGTACGTCGGCAGGCGCCAGTACATGCGGAAGAAGCGCTGGAGCAGCAACTTCGCCTGCGTAAGCTCGCTGGCCGCGCGCTTGCTCGCAAACGCCAGCTGCGAGTCGTCGGAGACCGGCTTGCCGACTCCGCCTCGGTTCAGGTTCACTTCGAGCTGCTGCTTGAGCGGACTCGCGTTGAAGGTCGCGACGAAGTCCGCGTTGACGTCGATCGCGTGGCCGCCGGCGTCCACACCGGCGCCGATCACTTCGAGCATCCACGTCGCCGGGTTGTACTCGCTCTCGATCTGCGGTACACCGGGGATCGCCTGGAAGTACTCGACGAGGCTCTGGCAGCGCGCGCCGAGGTCACCGAAGAACACGGTCTCGCCGCCACGCTTGAGCAGCAGCAGGCTGTCGAAGAGCATGAACACCTCGGTGGACGGCTGGTGGATCGTGCAGAGGATTGTGCGACCCGTGTCCGCCACCTTGCGCACGCCGTCCATGATGAGCTTGGCCGAGCGCGCGTCCAGTCCGCTCGTGGGCTCGTCCAGGAAGATCACGCTCGGCTGAGCCGCCAGCTCGACGCCGATCGTCAGTCGCTTGAGCTGCTCGACCGAGCAGCCGCGGATGACGCGGTCGGCGATCGCGTCCAAGCCCAGGAGCTCCAGGCACTCGTTCACCGACTCGATCTTCTTGCTGTCAGGCACGTCGCTGCCCTGGCGGAGGAACGCGCTGAAGGTGAGCGCCTCGCGGATCGTCGCCGAGTCGGCGTGGATGTCCATCTGCTCGCAGTAGCCCGTGCACCGGCTGATCGCGAGCGGCGTGGCAGGGTGGCCGTTCAGGAGGATGTCGCCACGCACAGTGCCGCCCGTCTTGCGACCGGCGATGACATCGAGCAGCGTGGTCTTGCCGGCTCCCGAGGCACCCATGAGCGCCGTCATCTTGCCGGGGAGAGCGAAGCCCGAGATGCCTTTGAGCAAGTCGATCGGCGCCGCGTTCTTGTCCTTGCCCGGGGCAGGCACCGAGTACCAGAGGTTCTGGAACGCGACCGTGACCGGCGTGAAGTCCATCTCGCGGTGGCGCGTGATCTCCAAGTGGATCTCGCCCGGCTCGCTGCCGTTGTTACTCGAGCGCGCCTTGGACTGCGTGCTGTGAGGTGTGGCGAGCGACCGGTACTCTTCGCTCGAGTCCTTCCGACTGCTGCTCTTGGCGACCACGAGCGTGTGCTCCGACGACGTCTCGATGCGCTTGTACTCGAGCGCGTAGTACGCGAGGTACATGAAGAAGAGGTAGAAGATGACGTTGAAGAGGATGCCGTAGACGATCCAGGACTTGTCGGACTGCACTTCGAAGATGCCGAGGTAGTACTTGCCCATAGTCATGCCGAACTGCGCGCAGTAGTCCGTGCCACCCACGCGGAGAACGCACTGGTCGTTCATGTCGCTCATGTACTGGCTGACTGCGAGGCTGCGCAGCCCCCAAGATATCGGGTTGAACCAATAGAGCCAGATGAAGTAGTCTGGGATGTGGTCCCGAGCGATGACGAAGCCCGAGAAGAGGATGCAGATGAGCAGTGTCGAGAGACCCAGCGGCTTGGCCACGTGCACGTCCGAGGTCGCGCTCGCGATCCAGAAGAAGTAGGCGGTGAACGACAGGTTCGTGAGGAAGAGCAGCAGCTCGAAGAGCAGGAAGGCGCTGAGCGACGCGATGAAGCCGCACATCCAGTACACGATTGTACCGAACACGACGCTCTCGATGAGCGTGAGCGGGATCTGGCTTACGCTCATGGAGAGCACGAACGAGGACGTGCGGAAGAAGTTGGCGCGGCGCTGCTTGTAGAACACGTCGCGCGCGGCAAAGTACACCGGCAGCATCGGCGTCTGTGTCAGCGCCAGGTACAGGATCGAGAAGAAGAGGATGCCCATGACGACCTGCACGTCCTCGAAGTCGAACTGGTAGAACGTGCTCGCGTACAGCAGACCCATGATCACGACCATGACCATCTTGCTGCGCAGGAACGCCTTGTTGCGTACCGTCACGACGAGTTGCCGCCGCATGAGCGTGCGCACGCTCGCCCAGAACGACTGGTGGAACTCGGGCGTCGTCTCAAAGTGCACCTTGGCGTCGCTCGCGAGCGCGGGGTCGAGAGGTCCGTGGAGGTCCTCGAGCATGCGGTCGTGGATCTTGGAGCGCGCGAAGAGCGCGGCGAACTCGCTCGCGTGGCGCGGGCGAGCCGCCGCGTCGCTGCCGGTCTGCTTCACCTCGTACTGCTTCTGCTGCACCGTGCTGATGTCGCACAGGAAGTCGGCGACGTCGCGGTGCGGAGGGCACACGAAGCCGAGACTCTCAAAGTGCGCGAGCGCCTGGCCGCGCGGACCGTGGTAGAGCACTTCGCCCTCGTTCAGGATGAGCACGTCGTCGAAGAGCTCAAAGACCTCCGGCGCCGGCTGCAGCAGCGCCGCGATGATCGTGCGGCGGAACTTCTTGGCGATGCTGCGCTGCGTGCTGACGATGTCGAACGTCGCCGCGCTGTCGAGCCCCGTGCTGATCTCGTCGAGGAACGTGGCGAACTTCATGCCAAAGTCCATCTCGCCGGTCGTCACGCGCTTGCGCTCGCCGCCGGAGACACCGCGCAGCATCGCGTCGCCGACGACCGTGTCCTGGCAGTGCTGCAGCCCGAGCTGCTGGAGCACGAGAGTCGGGTAGTGCTTGAGCATGGCGCGCGCGGCGTTGAGCGCTTCGCTGTTCTCCTCCTTGCTGCCGCTCGAGAGCTGCTTCTCGACCCGCTCAGGCAGCTCGCCGCCGCCGCAGCACTCGTGAGCGAACTCGAGGGTCTCCTTCACCGTGAGCATCGGGAAGTGCGTGTCCGTCTGGGCCACGTACGCGCTCAGCTGCGGCAGGCGGCTGGCGATCGTGGCGTGCGGCAGCCCGTTGTACGTGATGTCGCCCCCGAGCACGATGTTCTTGTCCATTGGGAAGCGGCCGCTGAGCACCTTCATGAACGCGGACTTGCCCGAGCCAGGCTGACCGAGGATCAGCGTGAGCGAGCCGGGCTTGATCACACCGCTGATGTTCTTGAGGATCTCCTTACGCACGACAGCGCCTTTGCCATCGGCGCAGCCGTAGCGCTTCTTGACAAAGTTGGCGATCGTCGGCAGCGCCTGCCTGTCGCTCGGCTCGTCGGTCGACGTCTTGATGTCTGCGCCGAGCGAGAGGTTGCTGAAGCGGATCTCCATCTGCGGCAGCAGCGAGCTCATCGCGGCCTCCATCTTGGACGCCACGTGCTCGTGCATCGCGTGCGCACCGTGTACCATCATCTCGTCCGCAGACGTGTAGCCGATCATCCTTCGTGTCGAGTGGTGCGACTTCAGGCGGGACTCAGCAGGGCACGAACGTGGGTGCGATGGTGGTGGACTCGAGAGAGACTGGGGGGTGTTTGCTCGAAGCGAGGGATGTTGGGAAGTGAGGCTCCGAAGAAGAAGAGAAATCAAGGTTCGCGTCCCCCAAAGACGGGAATCGTCCAGAGTCTGCAAGGGCTCCAGCTCGCTTCCGTCAGTATCGCACAAAGGGATGCAAGAGCCGAGCTGGTTGGCAAACCAGAGTTCAGATCCAGCTACAGATCAAAATCCGGTTTGCAAAAGCGCAGCTCGCCAAAGATGAGGTGTTCCAGTGTACACCTAGGATCTGCGTCGAATCAAGAAAGCCCTGGCATCCGCCAGAAAGCTGGTGGCATTTTGTGTGCGCGACGTCACGAAATCAGATATTTCTAGTTGACTCCGCAATGCACTCTGTGCATGCAAAGCTGAAGACGACGGCTAGCTCGCATAGTTGCCGGCTCTACATTTGCACTGATGGCTGTGCAAACGACGGCTGACACCCTTCGCAGTTGAAATGGTCGCGATATTGTGGCCACCTTGCGAATGGATGAGCGCCAGCAGCAACGTGGAAACGTTTGGTGCATCTCGCAGCTCCACAGCGTGCGATCCACGCCGTTGGGTTTTCGCTCTTCGTTCTGCGGTGATACACGCAATCCAACGCGCCGAGGCGCTCGCGCTCTGTGATCCATGCCATCAATCGCGCCGGTTGTCGTCGCATTCCTGCAGCGCGAAGGTAGGTTGTCGTATAAATGAGTACCCTGCGTCAACACGCACTCTGCATTTGCCATTCTGGCATAAATGAAGCTGTGAAGCACTGTATGAATGGATACACCGACTAAAGCAATATCAACCAGATCTGTCCACCGCGAAAAGGCAAATCATTCCTCAGGGAATGATTTGAACGAGTCCATCAAGAACCGATTCGAGCCACGGGATCGCACCATGGTTTGAATCACGCAGTTAAAGCGAACCCTGCTTTCGAAACAAATTGCTCGCTTCAAGTGGCCATCGCTCGCCGTGAGGTTCAGATGCGACTCAGTCACCTGATTTGGGCATCTCTCACGAACGAATGCAGCGCAGCGCGGAGCACTCGATAACAATTTGCTCGACGCAAGCAAGTTTACATTCGCCACCCTCTCGTAGCGGCTTGCTTGGTGACCGGATCTTGACGTCGATTCCCTTGTCCTCCATTTCTTGCCCTTGTCCTGCTCGTATTATTAGACAGCGACGTGAAAAATGAAAATGGTTCTCGCACCTGCGCCTCGCAGTGGTGCTTCGATGACAGAGTGGGCACACGAGAGCGACGACGACAATGTCGTGGTGCTCTTGGGTCGCCAAGCTGCGACGCATTGGCTCTTCAGCCACTTGGAGGGACTCCGCCATGTGGCGGTACCAGACACCGCGCTGTTTGACAGCGAAGGCGTCCTGGAAGCCTGGCTCTCCACAGCAACAGCAAGCAAGAAGAACCAGGTGCGTCGCTCTCTCAGGTTGCAAGTTTTGGCAGATCTCGTGTCGCTGTGCCTTTCCTCACGTGCTGGAGAGCGCCTCTTTCCTTGTATCCAGGAGTCCGAATGCCGCGTTGCTCGACGAGCCTTTCTCGAGACCAACGTGCTGCGTCTCGAAGCACATCTCCAGGTAAAGCTCGCACATCGAGCCCTCTCCCTGCTCGGTGAGGTTTGCTTATACATCTCATGATGTTGTTCTTCACAGGACTTGGCTCGAGACAGGCACAGCGGAGTCGTCGCGGCGCAGCTCCTCGACGCGCCAGCGTATCTGGACGAGGCGAAGCTGGACGCGCTCGTCCGAGAACTGTGCTCGAGAGAGATCGCGATGAACGCTGAGGAGCCGGATCTGCGCATCCCACGCGCGTACCCTGGTAGCGGCGGCAGCAGTTTCTGTATCCAGGCGTTTGTGCATCCGAGCAGCGCAAAGTACATCGTCGCGCGATTTCAGCATGCAGCGATGCTCTCACGGAGCTCGAGAGCCTCGGCAGACGACGAAGAAGAAGAGAGCTGTCAAATGGGGGTCTCCAAGTCGCCTTCAGATCTCCGTGGAGGTCGCATTTCACTCACGACCCGAGCCTTCGACACCTTCACCAGACAACCAACGCAGCAAACGAGCTCTGAATGTGACCCCAACGTCGGCTCAATCGATACGAAGCTTCAAGCTCGCGTTCAGAAGCTCCTGGCGTTCGTAGTCACGCACCTCCACGTGTTCTTCGGACTACGGTGTCTCGACGTCACGGTCGACTTTGCCCACGAGCAGCGCCACGACAGGATCTACTTGGTCACCGCTCAGCGCATTCGAGTGCAGATGGTTTCCCACCCGGCGCGGATTCCTGGTTCGCCTGCTCTGGGGACTCGCAACGCCTCGAAGCCAACCAAGCGCGATCGCCGAGCCAAGATCGCGAGCAGTCACACGGACGCTCTCAGTCCGGAGATCGAAAGGCTAGTTGGCGAACTGCAGCAGCCACAGCCAAAGCTTGCCAACTACCGCGTCTGTCGCCAATGTCGTCGCAGCGCCGACGTCGATCTCGCAAAGGAGCTGGCGAAGAAGCAGATGATCCTGCGGAGCACGCTTGCAAATTACCAGGCTCTCCAGGAGCAGCACGCAGCGACACACAAGAAGAGCGAGGAGCTCCAGGGACTCTTTGAGCGCCAGCAGCGAACGATCTCGGAGCTGCAGCATGAGCTCGACCGTCTTCGCTCCGTCGTCCAGGAAAAAGACGTTCAGGTGCTCGAGGCGAAGCAGGAAACCTCTGGTTTGCAGCTGCGACTGGCTGATGCGGTGGAAGTGATCCAGGTTGCGAGTGCAAGCGTCGAGCTTGCAGAGCAGCGCGCCGTCCAAGCTGAGGCACTGCAGAGGCAAGCTATGGCAGCGGATCATGGGGGCGAGGACTCGAACCACCTCGTTCGCCAGCGGGAGTCTCTGAACGCGCACCTGGCGGACCAACTGAGCGAGCTGCAGCGAGAACTCGAGCGCAACCAGCAGACGCTGCGCAAACTGCAGACCAAGTACGAGGAAGTGCGCGCGGACCGCGACGAGCTGCGGTTCCAGTGGCGCTTTGTCTGCCGCAAGCTCATCGACACCAAGGAGCCCGGAGTGGCGCCTCCGCAACGCATCGCTGGAGGGTACCGATCGTACCCCACGCCTTCGGACGCGAACGTTCGCGACATCGTCAAGTGGCTCGTCGACTACGACGCCAAGCGAGCGCTCATCGACGCACACAAGAAGAAGTCGGTCGGCAAACGCCTGAGGCTCAAGTTCGAGCTCATGCGCGTGCTCGGGTCACCCAAGAAGCGCAAGAGCACGGCGACCGGATCCGGTGCTGGATCCTCTCCATCCCCCCGCCGGAGGTCGCGATCGCCCTCGAAATGGTCGCCTACGCGTTTGAAGAGCAGAACCGACGGGTTTCTCGACAACCGTGACGCCACTGCGTCGCCATCACCGAGTCCTGTGACAAAGCAGCAGACGCGCAGGAGGCTCGGCTCCCGATCTCCGGAACGAACCTTGGTGGAAGAAGCCCGCGAGCGAGCGGGGTGAGAGAAATGCATCCATCCCAGCAAGACAAAGCAACTCGGCACACGATTTATATACACCACGATGGCTCAAACCCACCACCCGTGCCTGCTGTTCAAACACACACTAGAAGCAAAATGCAGAGGATCATACAGTCGAAAGGCAGCCCCTTACGCCAGGCAGCCACACTCGTGCGCTCACCACTGCAGCACCGCCGGGAGGTACTTCTCCGCGAGCCCCAGGTAGTACGGCATGAGCTTCTCCGGCTCAACGCTCTTCATCGCTGCATCCGAGACCGAGTTGTACATGTCGAGTGACCGAAGCCAATCCTTCGTCTCAAAGTCCTGCGGCGCGCACAGCTCGTCGTAGCTGTCGTGCTCGTACCAGGCTTTCAGCGACCAGAGGCGGATTGCCTGCAACGCCTCAGTGGGC
The DNA here is from genome assembly GCA_023335995.1 of Globisporangium nagaii. NCBI lineage: Eukaryota > Oomycota > Peronosporomycetes > Pythiales > Pythiaceae > Globisporangium > Globisporangium nagaii. The sequence continues at coordinate 12,758 of JAADWH010000155.1, forward strand.
AGTGACGCCTTGTTGAACTCGAGCACGCGGAAGAGGTACTCGTCGGGAGTCCACGGCAGCGGCACGCTGTCAATACCGCTCTGCGATGACGTCACGGTAGCATTGTTCGTCTTCGCGGCGTTGCTGTGGTCGCGGTTGAGCTCATTGAGCTCCGAGAAGCCGACGCTCTCGGGGATCGCCGCGCCGAGCACCCACGTCGAGTTCTGCACGAGCCACTCCTCGGCAGAGATGCTGCGCAGCGCAGCGTTCTCTTCGTCAGTCCAGCACAAGAACAGCATCCCCAGCGCGCGCCTGCAAGTGCAGCAAGAGCAAGAGACACCACGTTAGCGCATGGCACACTGTGAGGAAGGTCAGGTGCACGACGTGCACGCACAGGAAGAACGCGAGCTGGAGCCAGTCCGGGTGTCCGTCTTCGCGCACAGCCTCGGCACTCGCGAGCATGTGCTTGATGACCCAGCTCTCGCTAGCGTCCGCGTCGCCGTTCAGGCGCATCACGAGCGTGCACGCGTCCGCGATCGAGAGCGATGCGTGCTGGAAGTTGCTGTACTTCGCGACCTGCTGCTTGACAAAGTCCAGCGTCTGGTACTTGCGCATAACCCTCGCAAACAGCGGCTTCGCGTCCGCCTTGTTGCACACGAGCGACATGATGTCGCCGCCGTCCCAGAGCACCGGCACCTGCGACGACACGACTCTCTTCTCGTCCTGGTCGATGCACAAGTAGCTGCCGTGGAAGTTCTTGAGCGCGATCCCGCCTACCGCACCAGACTCTTCCGTAGCACCAGCAGCAGCACTGCTACTACTGCTGCTGCTACTGCTGCTGCTGTGGTGCGGCACGACCTGGAAGGTCTCCCACGTCGAGTTCAGCTGCCGGTCCGCGAGGATGTTGCCGCTCTCCTCCACGCACAGGAACTTGCCGTGCACGCTGCGCAGGAAGATCTCCCCGTTCGCGCCGAGCAGCGTCTGCCAGAGCGACTCCGGGTTGCTCTTGCCGTCCTTGCGCGCCTCGATCGCGCCGTCCTCCGAAGCCACGAGGCACGTGCCGTCCGACGTCTTGAGCGTGAGCATGCAGAACCACTTGACGCTCGAGGCGCTCGGCTGCACGGGGAAGAACGCACGTGTCGCGAACGGCAGCAGCATCGGTACTTTGCGGAAGCACTCCGTGTCGTTGTACAGGAACAGCACCTTCGCGTCCGGTTTCTCGCGGAAGCCCCAGTTCTCGTACAGCCCCACCAGCTTGCCGTGTCTGCCAGCAACAACCCACAATAAACAGCACAACAATTTGGACATCTCGATACCCAGCTCAAGTCTACAGCGGAAGAACGCGAAGGCTGAAACAACAACAAATGTGTACCGCTTTGTGTCCTCTTCGGCTTCGAGGTGCAGCTCCGTGACGCTGAGCTCGCGCAGCGTTGAGAGGCACGCGTGGTACAAGATGCGCGCGAGCCCGTAGCCGCGCCACTCCTTGTTCACGACGATGGACTTGACGTGCGCCGTTGCGTCCTTCTCGAGCGTGAAGATGAGCTTGCCGATGCACCCGCGGCGCGCCGCTGCGCACAATTGTGTATTCACACAAGACACACACATCGTTAATAAAACGCGCGCGACGACGCTGGCGCTCGCTGTCGCTAGATGGCTGCGTCATATGGAGAGCCCCACACACGTAGATAGGCAGCAGCGCGCAAGAACAGACCTGTGAAGAGCACCCAGCGCAGCTCCTTCGTCTTGGCGTCGTGCGTGAACTCGAGGCGGAAGCGCGCCGGGTCGCTCCAGAATGCGTCCGCGAGGCTCGCGCGCGTGCCCAGGGCCAGCGCGTCTGCTGCAGGCGCCGCGAGCTCTCCTGTCGCGGTGGTGCTCATAGTCTCTCTCTCTCTCTCTCTGGCTCTGTCGTTTGGTGTCCGCCAGCGCCTGCGTCGTCGTCGTCGTCGTCTTCTTTGGCGACGGCTCTCAGCGCATTTTCAGTGTCGTGGCAGAATACTTTCTAAAATGATCTATCGATAAAAATACTCTCCTTTCGAGGCTCATCGATTTAGACAGAATCATCGATTTAGCAGGATCACGTTTTGTATCGGGAAAAAAGTGGTCACTTTGTATCGGAATTTAAAGCCGCGAAGTGACCAAATATTCGATTTCAAACATGTGGTTACCGCGCGGGTTTAAAAATCGATACAAAGTGACCACTTTTTCTGTGCACTTTTGTGCACAGAATGCTGAAAGCTGTAACGTATGTGACCGCGCGGGCTCAAATTCCAATACAAAAGTGCCAGCTTCTGGTACTTTTCATTGCACTTGAAGCAAGGTTTTATCTCCCCTCTCGCCCAGAAACGAGATAAAAGCGCCTTGGTGTGCGGCTATGAAGCATCGAAAGCGTCATTGGTTTAGCAGGACGAATGCAAACCAATCTGCGACGTGTGAAAAACTGCGACGTGTGAAAAACTGCGACGTGTGCGAATTGCTCGTCGCGTGAGTCAATTCGGTCGACGCGTTTCGCTGGAAATACCTGTCCATGAGACCAAATTGGTCTGTGCTGGTGCCTCGCTGCATGCGGTCCTGGTGGCGACGACACACGCGCAGTCCCAGCCAGTCAGCAAGTGAAGCCGACAAGCACGCCCGAAGCGGGACGACCGAGGCTGTGCACTAATCCATCCGTCTCGCGCTGTCCGCTGCGACTCGTGAGTCGTCGTGGATGCCAGGCGCTGCTACCCCTCTGTCCTCCTCAGACACGCAACGTGCTGCACTGCAATGACGACAGCCTCGCCTTCAGACTTTGTGGCGCTCTTCTACCGCCAGTTCGCTGACGGCGTCATCGTGCCGCCGCTGCAGCTGCCCAGCGTGAGTCTGCTGCCGCCAGCGATCAGCGAGCGACTCGAGGCGCACGCACTGAAGTTCGAGACGCTGCCGGGGCTGCTGCAGCGCGCGGTGCTCTGGGACGCTGGGCTGCTCTTCTCAGGTGGTGACAGTGACAATGATACCAACTCGCTCGTACAGACCTGGACGCGCTGCAGCAGCTCCATGGCGGACATTGCGATCCATCCGCAGGAGTTTGCCCGCATGGCTTCAGCTGCTTCGCCGTGCACAGTCGAGTGGTGTTCCGCAAGAGAGGACGAGTCGTCAGCATTCGTCCGGAGTTGCAGCGACCCAGCCGCTCTTCGCTCGCTCGTCAGATGTGCTGTGCCAGCAGCAGCAGGATTGGGAGTCGCTGTGTCAGCACTTCCGAACAGCTCGATCTGGTCGCACGAGAGTCCGTCGGATCTGCAGTCACGCGTCCCACGCTTCTCGATCTACAAACACGCGAAGAGGAGCCGAGGTAGCGCGGATGAACAAGGATCTGCCGACAACGAAATCGCGCTGTACACGATTCGCACAGCACGCAGCGCAGCAAGCAGGCGGACAGCAGCAAGCACAGGCTCAGGTTCACGCTCAGGTGCACACTCAAACCCAGACTCATGTCCGCAATCGCTGATCGTCCCATGTCTCGCACTCGACGCAGCAGCGGACGACAACGGGCAGTGGTGTCGGCCGCAGAGCCATCCGCAGCTCGAAACCTGGCTCGACGAGTACGCCGCTTCCGTCACGGCAAATGCAGGCTTCTCGTGGTCGTCGTCCAAGATCATCAACAGCGCACTCGCCGAGTCCCGGATCACCGCTGGCTCGACAGACTGCCCCGTCGCCGGCACCACAATCGACACGCTCTACAGCCAGGACGACCCGATCGCGATGTCTGTCGACCTCGTCCGCCACTACTTCCGCCTGCATGCGCGTGGAGGCAGCCTCTCGCTTAAGCTTGACGGCGGTGTGCCCGCGGAGATCCTCACCCGCCTCGAGCCATACCAGCTCGCGTTCCACGATCTCTCCGGCTTGCTGCAGCACGCGCTGATCTGGGACTCGGGCTACGCGCTGACGCTCGACATCCACGGCAAGACGCGGCTCGTGGAGATCAAGGTTAAGTGCGGTCTGCGCATGGCCGACATCGCGCTCAACGCGGCGTACTACACCTCGGTCGGCTGCTCGTACGACGACTGCTCCACCACGAACGCGACGAGCAACATGACGCTCTACTCGTACCGTGCGTCGCGCTCCTGCAAGATCGAGCAACTGGAGCGCGTGAGCTTGTGCGCGGTCGCGCCATCGGCCGCCGCCGACGTCTCGACGAGCATGCTGAGCAGCAGCAAGGACGAGTCGTCGCTCTGGGCGGCCGGGAACCTGAGCAGCGCGAGTCGCGCCACCGTGCCGCGCATGCGCGTGACGCGGCGCACCGTGAACGCCAGCGTGCTGTACACGATCGACACGAGCGAGGACGAGCTGCAGGTGGGTCAGTGTCCCGCGCAACCGGCCGTCACGATCCCGTGCGTGTCGTTCGACAGGGTGTCGCGCCAGAGCGAGTGGTGTCGCCCCGCGCAGAGCGACCTCGTGGCCGCGTGGATCGCCGACGAAGAGCGGCAGTACCTGGCGCTGATCAACCTCATCGTGCTCGCGAGCGCCGTGCTGCTCGCCGTCGCGATGGACCTCTTCGTCGACCGCAAGCCGCGCAGCATCCGCACGGCGGCGATCGGTCCCGCCATCCCGTCCTTCGACAGCGCCGACATGGACATCACCGAGCAGTCCGTGCAGCAGAGCGTCGTGTCCGTCTGGTCCAGCGCTCGATCGTCCAACGGCTGAGCGGCACGCAAGCTGTCCAGTCTGCCAGCCAGCTAACCGACTCCAGTAGCTCAGGTGGTAAAACACCGGCTCTGGTTCCGGGAGGTCAGCGGATCGATCCCCATGGGTGACCGAATCTGCGCGACCGGAGAGGGCCAGGCACAGCAGTGTTCTGGTTCACAAACCCACATTAGTGTAATGAGTGGGGCCCTTCCCACCCGCGTTAGCACAGCTTGCTTAAAAATCCTTGAAACAGTAGGGGCCAATAAGCATGTGCGGGTTGATACAGAGCTACCTGTGTCGTCGAATCTCCCCGGAGGTTCGAGGGAGGTGGTAGCAATTCTCTCTCTGCCAGCCAGCTAATATCACCGAGAACGCCAAGAGAAAGGAAGGCAAGCTCACGTGATGAACGATATATAAGAGCCACGGTCGTCTACAAGCTAACCACCACAGGCGAGTTCTAAGCCAGTCTCGTCACCTCCGTATCAGGCGGCGTCGATGACGCTCCGCGTGATCGGGAAGTCCTCGAGCGCTTCGCTGGACGCCGCGTAGACCATCATGCCGCCGCCGCTGCGCCGCGCGTACGCGTTCCACTGCGCGATGACCGCGTCGCTCGGTCCGGGGCCGTACGCGCACGACTTCCTGGCGCAGACGCCGATCGTGGCTTTCGAGAAGTCGCCGCCGAGCTGCGTCTTCCAGTCCACGAACGTCGAGTTGAGCGCCTTCTCGTAGATCGCGGCCGCCGCCGCCTCGTCCTGGTTCACGTTGTACGCCATGATGTTAATCCAGTCGACGTGCGGCAGGATCGCCGTGGGGAAGCAGCGCGCATACTCGGCGACCGCCAGGTTCGTGCAGTACGACGGCTCGCCCTCATTGAAGTACGCGTCGTACGTGAGCACGAGCTTGCTGTCGTACTTGCGCAGCGCGGCGCTCGTGGCTTTGACGAACGCGAGCACCCGCGAGGCGTCGAACTCGGCGCCGACCGTCTCGTCGTCGATGTCGATGCCGTCGAAGTCGAACTTCTTCACGAGCGCCACTGCGGAGTTCGCAAACTTGTCGGCGTCCGTCACGGCCGACAAGTTCTTGTTGTTCGTCGAACCGCCGATGCTGCCGAGCGACTGGATGCACTTGCTGAAGGGGACAAGCGCAGTAGATAGAGACACAAGAAGCGAGTTAGACTCGCGCTCACTCTCACTATAGTCGCACATGTGGGCTCAGCATATCAATGGGAGCGGATCGATTACCTTCGCAGCGACTTGACGCAGCTCTTGATGTACGCGTCGCTGTTCTGAAAACTCGGCACGACGACGCCGTCCGCCACGAGCGCGAAGCCCCAGACGATGTGCGTGACCCCCACGGGCACTTTCTCGCAGCCGTCCACCTCACTCTGCCAGAACACCACCGTGCGCTCCGACGGCGAGATCGTCGGGCACGTCGACGGTCTCTCTTCGCTGGCGGTAGCAGTCGCAGTCGCTGCGCTGTCGCTGTTGCTGGCGCTCGCGCCACTGGTGTCGCTGTTGGCTTTCGCGGCGTCGCTCGTCGCGGCCGCAGCGCTCTGATCGCTCGCCGCTGCTGCGCTGTTGTCGTTCTCCTTGCTCTTGTTCGCGTGCAACGTCACCGCGACGATGGTGATGATCGCGCCGAGCACGAGCACTGCAGAGCCGTCCACGCAAAGCACATAGCCGCCAGTCAGCCTCTCAATCCAACCACAGACACAGACACCATACAGACAAGAGAGACAGCAACGCACGCGCGATGAGCGGCACGAAGCGCTTGGCGCGCTTGCTGCGCGGCTGCTTGTGTGAGCCGGAGCGCTCGAAGTCGTCGCTGCTGGCGTGCATGTAGTAGCTCTCGTCGCAGCCGATGCCGCCGGCGCTGGTGCTCGCGACGCCGCCATTGTGATACGCGTCCACTGGGCGACTCATGATGGGCGACACTGGCACGGACAGGCGGGCGTGACGGTGTGCTTGGTAGTGCAGTGGCGCTGGTGCTGGTGCTGGCTGAAGAAAGCGCGAATGGCCACGCATGGCGGCGTCATCGTCCATGCCTGCTGGCTGTCTGTAGCTCTTCGCTCTCCGCCCAGCTGGGAGGAATCCACAAGCGTCGCGCTCTCTGCCGCGCAAATCGATGTTAGAAGCGACAGCGCATATGTTGCTAAGCGCACTGTATTTTTGTATCGAAATTGGGTTCGAATGTACAGAAGAAGCAATGTCAAAGGTTGCGATCCTTTCTTGGTGCCTTCTGGAGACTGCTTTTTTTGCTCATCGCCTGCCGTCAGACTCGCACTTCGTCTGCGAATGCGCTACTGCCTCGCGACGACTGCGCGGACAACGCGTCGCGGCTGCTGTCGACGTCGCCAGCGTCTTCTTCGTCGTCTTCGCGATCGTCCAGCAGCGCCTGGGCTCCTTCATTCGTGCTGGCAAACCCGTAGCTGCTCGACGCCATGCTGGCGCTCTTCTTCTGGCGGCGAATGATGGTCCTGTACCTCTCGAGTCCTTGCTGCACGAGCGCCTCGCCTTTCTCGATCTGTGCTGCGTGCTCCGCGTTACTCAGGATCACTTGCTCGTACTGGTCGACTCCAAGCCGCTTCATCACGTGCGCGTACCCATTGCCGAGCGTGAAGCCGACGAGCAGCACCATGAGCATCGGCGCGTAGACGGAAAAATCCCGCCCAAACACATGCACGATGCGCATGTTCTCGAAGAGCCTGGCGAACGCCGTGCGATCTGTGAGCGTGCGATCATTCAGCAGCAGCAGGAAGTTGTAGCCAATCGCGAACTGCAGGCGGCACTGGTAGATCGACGTCTTGAGCAGACTCAGCTCGGTCGAGTTGTGGTGCTGGCGCAGCGCGAACTTGCCGAACACGCGCAGCTTGAAGAGGCTCGTGTACGAGCACACGACCATGTAGAGCAGCACGAGGAACGCCGCGAGCTCCGACGCGTTGGCTCCCCATCTGTGCGAGAACGCGTGGAAGAGCGACAGCGATGAGCGCGAGATGCCCATCGTGAGCTCGCCCCAGATGATGCAGAACGAGGCAACGCCAGTGACGCACGCGCAGCAGATCGACACTGGCGCCATCGCGAGTCGACGCAGCTGGTACTGGGCTTTCACCGCCAGATTGCGTGCCTCGTTGAGCATCGACGTGCTGGGAAAGAGGCTCGCTGGCGGGAGCTCGCGCTTCACGAGGCGGTCGTTGAGCAGCTCTGCCTGGATGCAGAGCTCGACCCACGTCTGCTCCGAGCGGCGGCGATCAGCGATGGCGAGTCGGGCTTGGCGATGGAGATCCACGACCTCGCACAGTGTCGGTGCTCTCGATGACGATGCGAATGGTGAGCCAGTGACCGTGGTTCGTCTGCTGGCTTTGCGATCCTGCTTGTAGTTTCTCCACGAACTGCTGGCGTTGTTGCCAGGCTTCTGAGGCTCGCTCCCGCTCTCATCGCGGTCGACCATGTCCTTCACCTGTAAGAGACACGTCTTGACGAACTGCATGTCGCTCGTGAGGATGATCGCCACGGCTTCAGCGTGCAGCATGCGCTCGTAGCAGTCGCACACCGCGCCAGCGACGTCCTCGAACTGAAAAATCGCTTCCATGCGCTCGTCGTACACCTGCGCCGCGCGGAAGTGCAGCGCCTGCAGACGCGACTCGGGGAACCGCAGCGTCCAGAAGCGGCGCGGGATGTCCGCGAGCCCGTACCCGAGCAGCGAGATGAGCCAGAGTAAGCCGTAGGTGTTCGCCGACGCCATTGCGAGCCCCACGAGTCCGTAGAGCGAGAAGTGGTCGACGAACACGAGATACACCACGACGACGCCGCATACGGAGGCGAGGATCGTCCAGTGAAACACGAGGCGCTTGAGCGAGCTCAGGACGCGCTGGTCGAGCAAGAACTCACCATTCTGGCAGAACTCGACAAGGAACGGCAGCACGAGCCAGCTGAGCACGAACGTCAGCCAGTAGAGCACCTGCCACGCCAGCAGGTAGCTCGCTCGGTCGCTCCCTGCGCTTGGCGAGAGAGGCAGTGCTGCTGCTGTTCTTGTCAAAGTGGTGAGTGATGGCTGGATAGCGATCACCGGGAACCCGTTCTCCACAAGATCCATGGGCAGCAGCAACAGACCGAGGAAGCCGAGCGTCCAGCTGAGGAAGACAGCGAGGTGCGCGGTCGGCGTCACGTGCGGGTCCTTGTACTGCCCCAGCAGCCACCACGTGAAGCCGAGCAGTCCTGAGAGCTGCACGAGCGTCGCCAGCAGCGCCATCTCCGCTGCGTCGCTCGACGGTTGATCAGCGAGTGCTTGATCCGACACGCTGGACAAGCAAACGAGCGATCTTTTCCTGTGCGACCTTTCAGGGGATCTTTTGAATGCAGCAAAGCGTTGCAGAATCAGCTTTTCTCGATTCTGTCCTTTCAAAACCAATCCAAAAACGAGTGCGCCTTCCTGGCTTATTAGACTTTTTACCTTTATTACGGGGATAAATCCTCTTTAAAATTGCAGTTGATCTGATCCCATACTTAGCCAGACCATTCAACTCCTGTAAAATGCATCTTGGAGATGCCCTCTCAAATTCACTAATCCTCTCTTTGACCATCTAAACAGGATCCCTTTATTACGAAGATAAATCCTTCGAAATAATCGTTCTGGGCCTGAGTCCGAGCCAAATTGATAGGGACTCAGACCCACGAAGAGCATCCTAGGTCTAGGGCAAAAGGTAGTGGCCGATTTCTCTCTGCTAACTGTATGGGATCAGATCCACTACGGTATAAAACAATTTTTTTTATTACATCGCTGTTTTAAATGGCTCGGCGAAAAGCGATTATAGAATCGGGAAATCGGCCAATCGTCTGTCGATGGGGCACTGATTGGTGGATATGGAGCACATATTTATCCAATCGTCGGCGAGACCGCGAGTGACGGTCTATCCGTCCTTTTTAGCCACTAAATGCGATCTGCTCACGATACGAGCTCGACCGCCAGTGCCAGCGCATCGCTGCTGTGCTGCTGCGCCATTGCGCGCGCTACGGCTCCTGCGTCTCCAGAGCGGGTTGCGTGCGTCGCATCGTGCCTGTTGACGCGCTCGTTCATCTGGGTCGTGGGTCTGAGCATCATCATCACCAGTCGTGCTGCCTGCAGCAAGTCAGCCGTCGCCTTTGCTTTATGGAAAAACTGCGTTTCTGAACGGCTCTCGTGCGCGGCACTCAGCAATTCATGGAGAAGCGCGCGCGGAGAAGAAGAAGAAGAAGGTGCGCGAGAGTCCCAGAGTCGCTGAGTCAGCCACAGCGCTGCGCTGGCCAGAGAGAGAGAGAGCGAGTCCAGTGCGTCGCATCGGTGCTTCGAACGAATGCAGCCGCGCTTCCTCGCTCTCTCGTCACTCGCTGTCTCCCCCAGTCAGTCGCACGCACAAGCAGTGCGTACTCCCTCTGTAACCACCGCACACGATGCCGCGCGCCGCTGCTGGCGCAAGCACGACGACGACGACGACGATGTCGCTGTGGTACCTCCGCTGGCTCGTCCTGCTCCAGATGACGATCGCTCGCGTCCACGCAGTGGTGGACGTCGTCGCGCAGCTCCACCGCATCCAGCAGCACCAGGCAGCCGCCTCGTCGCCAGCTCCAGCTCCGTCCGTCGGGAAGGTGCTGCTCCAGAACCTGCCGGCCGCGCTCTCGAGACGCCTCGCGGAAACACAGCTGCGCTGGCAGGACCTCTCTGCGCTCGTGCAGCGCGCGCTGCTCTGGGACACGGGGCTCGTGCTCACGGCCGAGGGCAAGCTCGTGCAGGTATTCGTGCCGTGCGGCAAGACCATGAGCCAGCTCTTCCTGCCGCGCCAGGCGTTCGAAGCCAAGAAGAGAGACGTGTGCGCTGTCGAGAGCTGCGGCGAGAGCGTGCACTTCGCGAGCGCCAACTGCTCCGTCGCGGCCGTGCAGCGCATCGCGCAGTGCGCGATCGAAGACGTGGATCTCGTGGTGAGCGCAACAGCGAACAGCTCACTATGGTCCGAAGACGGCGAGATGGCGAGCGCACCGGACATTCGCGTGTACCGATACGCGGCGATCAGTGCGAGGAGCTCAGCCAACAGAAGCAGCAGCAGCAGCAGCTCAAACATCACCAGCACAATCGGCAGCAGCGGCAGTGGCAGTGGGTATGACAGAGTGGGAGGAGGGTCTCTGAAGAGCGAGCTGGTCCTGTTCACGATCAACGAGAAGACGGTGTTGCTGCAGTCCGGCGCAGTTGTCGGTGGCACTGGCAGCTGCTCCACAAGCGGTCCGTTCTTCATCGCGCCGTGTGTGCAGCGCACAGCGGTGAACCGAGACGCGTGGTGCGAGCCCGAGCGCGGCGGGTACTTGGATCTCTGGCTCGAGACGGAGTTCGGCGCGGGTTCAACGGCCACAACGACAGAGGTAGCTAGCGCGTCGCACGGGATGGCCACGTCCACCATCGTACTGATCGTATTGCTGGCTGTCGTGGGCATCGTCGTCGGCGCGTTCGCCCTGCTTCACGTGCTACAGAGAACGAAGCGGTCGCGACGCGCCAAGGGCATGACGGTGACGACGTCAGCCGCAGGCAGCGACCGCGGGCCGTCCACCGAGGAGATCCCGACGCTGTCCGCCACCGAGGATCGGCAGTCCGTCCCTGCGCTGCTGAGCTATCCGTCTCAGCTGTTCACGACGCGAGCCCTGGCGGGGAACAACGCCAACGGCAGCAACGAGGAGAGCGAGGCGAGCGACATCGCGGCACTGAATGAGTCGATCTTCCGGCGCTCGATCGAGATGTCGACGTTCTGCGCCGACACGGCGCTCATGGCCAAGCGCATCCAGTACAGCGAGCTGATCTTCGACTCGATGCTCGCGCGCGGCGCGAACGGTGAGGTGTGGAAAGGCGAGGTGGCGGGCCAGGTCGTGGCCATCAAGCAGCTCCTGCAGGAGAAGCGGCACGACAAGAACGCGATCGAGCAGTTCGCTAAGGAGATTCGGCTCGCGTCGCGGCTCGAGCACCCGAACATCGTCCGATTCGTGGGCTTCTCCTGGAAGCGACTCCCGGACCTCTGCACGATCTCCGAGTTCATGGGCAAAGGGGATCTCTCGGACCTCATCAACTCGACGCTCAGCGGCCGCATGACGTGGAACCAGGAGAAGCTCTCGATCGCCATCGACATCGCGAACGCGCTCGTGTACCTGCACACGCTCGAGCCGCTGATCATCCACCGCGACCTCAAGTCGCTCAACGTGCTGCTCAATGACTGCCTGCAGGCGAAGCTGAGCGACTTTGGGCTCAGTCGCACACGCTCGTTCGAGGAGACGATGACGTGCGGCATCGGGACGCTGCTCTGGACCGCGCCGGAGATTCTGCGCGGCGAGGCGTACAGCGAGAAAGCCGACATCTTCAGCTACGGCATCGTGCTCTCGGAGCTCGACACGTGCCTGCCGCCGTACGCGCTCAACGACGAGGTGAGCAAGCAACAGCTCACCAACATGCAGCTGATCAACCTCGTGGCGAAGGGCCGCATCAAGCCGCGCTTCCGCGGGGACTGCCCCGTGGCGCTCGAGCACCTCGCGACGTCCTGCGTCGCGGCGGACCCGGCCAAGCGTCCGAACGCGATGCAGATCGTGCTCGCGCTCACGTCCAAAGTCATGTCCTCGTACGTGTGCAAGTAGACTGCTGCACGAGGCAAGCGAGCGCGCGTCGTTCGCGCGTGCGCGTGTGTCCTCCAGAGCTCTGAGCGAAGATGGAAACACGTCCATCTCAGATCGCATTCCAGCCAGCTCTCGCCCTATTCACGCGCTGTGCTGAATCAAGCCCGCTGGCGTGCTGCGTGCAGTGCGCTCTGAGCCGATCCTGTCGGCCCGCGTGAAGCCTGGCGACCTTGCGGTGCTGTGCTGCGAGCGCAATGACGTGTTGCCTTGTCATGTTGCACACGATCAGGCGATCGGTCGAGCGGATCCACTCCATCACCACAGGACAAACAAGTCGGCTGCGATTTGTTGAAGGCGATCATGTCTGTGACATCTCGGTGCATTGCGCACCTGTTTATTTAGCTATGACAGCGTTTGGCTTGAAAAGCGTACTTTTTGAATCGAATATACTCGTGAACGCGTTATGAGAGTGTCTGGGGATGAGAAGCTCTGACATTCTGAATTTCTGAACTGATCGGCGAGCCACACCAGAGCCGTCCACGCAAAACACAGAGCCATCACACCAGCCTCTCCAGGCAATACACACACATACACGCAGGCATGATGCAGACAAGAGAGACAACAACGCACGCGCGATGAGCGGCACGAAACGCTTGCTGCGCGGCTGCTTGTGCGAGCCAGCGCACTGATTAGCGGGAGCACACCTCCCGAGAGGTGCACGCATTTCATCCTCCGCTAACGACTTGTCTGAAATCAGTGTTTGCAAAGGTGTATCTGTTTTGTCAACCGCGACATTGGAAGTGAGCTATCGCTCGCATCCACACAGTTTCACTAGCTAAGCCGACAGCATCTCTAAAGAGGTAAGCAAACACCGCCTCGTGATTCTGGTGTCCCGCCGCTCTTCTTTTTTCTTACAATCGCCAAGTCTAGCAGGAGTGCTGGTCCCGCTTTCCTCTGCCTTCATCCCCTTTAATCCGCAACCATCTGCCCGCTCTCTCTGCTCCTTTTGCCTCTTTTGCTTCCTTTTTCCGACCCTCTCGCCCCTCATCGAGCAACTCTCCGCCGCGTTCTCTGTCCGCTCACTCATACAGAAAGAAGCGGCCACGCGCACCAACAGGCAGCAGGCAGACGACGATGGCGGCGCGCGGCGCGCTCTTCGTGCTCGCGGCGGCGACGACGGCGGCGCTGCGGACCACTGCGGCGCACGGCGAAGGCGCCGACCTCGTGGGCCAGTTCTACGCGGCGGAAAAGCTCGGCGAGACGGCCGAGCTGCTGCCGATCACGGAGATGCAGCTCTCGAGCGACGCGAAGAGCCGCCTCGCGGGCTTCGACTCGCTTCAGTGGGGGCTGCTCTCGGGGCTGCAGCAGCGCGCACTGCTCTGGGACTCCGGGCTCGTGCTCACCGCCGACACGTCGCTTGCGCAGATCCTCACGACGTGCACGCACACGATGGACGACATCATGCTCGACGTGCAGGTCGTCGCGCAGCTGGTGGCGCTGGCCAACAGCAGCGCGTGCGGGCTGACCTCGTGTGGCGGCAACAGTCGGTTTCTCGAAAAGTGCCCGACAGACGTAATCGCGGCGGCGACGCGGTGCGTGGTGGACACGGCGACACCCGGGAAAGTACAGACCTCGGACGGCGCGTTTTGGGCGGAGGACGGCGGCAGCGACTCGCTCCCGACTCCGATCGTGCGCGACCACACCACGGCGAGCGCGAAGACCAAGATGTACGCGATCCACATCACCGACAAACCGTTCGTCGGGACCAAGTCGTGCGAGCCGAAAGGACGCATCATCATCCCGTGCCGAGAGAAGACAGCGAACGACGCGAACCTATGTCCTCCAGCGAAAGGGAAGACGCTCGATGCGTGGCTGCGGTACTCGTCGGTGCCGGCGGCAAGCGCGTTTTCGACCACGTCGACGGTGCTCATCGTGCTGCTCTTCGTGGTGTGCTTGGTGCTGTCTGGCGTGATCTACTTCCTGGTCAAGTACAAGCTCCACCGCAAGTCGAGCGACTCGAGCGACAACTCGCGGACGTCGAACCTGCTGTCGAACGAGCAGCTCCACGGATCTACCCCGATGGACGTGTTCGCCCGCTCCGGAGGCCGAGGAAGCCGCGGCGTCGACCCCACAGTCTCGAACGACGCGCTCTGCACCAAGTCCGTGATCTTGCGCCGCTTCGTCGCGGACCCGGCAGTCGTCACGAAGCGCATCTCCGTTTCCCAGCTGACGTTCCTGCGCGTCTTGTCCAAGGGAGGCAACGGCGAAGTGTGGCTGGGTCAGTACGAGTCCCGCTACGTCGCGCTCAAGTGCCTGCTGGCGTCCAAGCGAGAAGACATCTCGGCTCTCGAGCGGTTCACGGACGAGGTTCGACTCGCGTCGGTGCTGGAACACCCTCGGATCGTGGCATTCTGCGGCGTGGCGTGGCAGTCGCTGCTGCATCTGTGCGCGGTCACCGAGTACCTTGAACGAGGCGATTTGGAGACTGTGCTCAGCCAGTCGATTGCTGCGTCGTTGACGTGGGAGAAAGAGAAGCTGCTCATGTCAATGGACATCGCGGAAGCGCTCGTGTATCTGCACTCGCTGGAGCCGGTCATCATCCACCGCGACCTCAAGTCGAAGAACGTGCTGCTCGATCGGCATCTGCGCGCAAAGCTGAGCGATTTCGGGCTCAGCCGAGAGACGTCGGTGGAGGACACGATGACGAATGGCGTCGGGACTATTCTGTGGAGCGCGCCGGAGGTGCTTGAAGGAAAGCGCTACGACGAGAAAGCCGACATTTTCTCGTTCGGCATTGTGCTCTCGGAGATCGACACGTGCATGCTGCCGTACGGGTTCAACAAGGACAAAACCAAGACCAACAAGATGAAGAGCATGCAGATCGTGCACCTCGTGGCGGAAGGGAAACTGCTGCCAAGTTTCCGCGACGACTGTCCCGCCGGGATTGTCGATTTGGCGCGAGAATGCCTGGAGCTGGATCCGGAGAAGCGACCGACCGCAATGGAGGTGGTGTACCGGCTGCGCTCGAAGGTGTTCCCACTGCTCAACACGATTGACGAGATGTAAAGACGCGCGCGCGCTACAGGAGTCCCAGGTGACGGAACTTATCTATTTTATGTATTCGATCACAAGGAGAGGAAAAGAGGAAAGCGAGTGGGATCCATCGATGGTCGGTCGCTCGTCCTCTGCTCTTTCTTTCTCAAGTGATAGTGGTCGTCCTAACCGTAATCTAATGTTGTTTTCTCAGCCATGTGCACGCATGTTCCCGACACCGTACTGCATGTGCCGCCAAACACGCATGCTCGTTGCGGCGCCATGTGAAAACGAAGCTGAAGGAAAACTCACGTCCAGTCTTGATCTCGCACAGGTGCTCGTCGACTTACATCACTGCCAAGCCTCGAGTTTCTTCGAGCGTCGTCTCAAGCTCCACCCGCCGTCCGTCGGCGTGCACGAGCGTGACAGCGCTGATCCGGAAGCCGTCTAAGCTCGGCAGGATTGCCACTTCTGCGCCGGCGTCTCCGTGGCGACCAGACTTGGCACTGGACGCATGGTGTAGCTGCAGCGTGGGCATGTCACGATCGTCACTACCGTCGCCGCCGCCGCCGCCGCCGCCTCGCTCGATGGTCGACTTCGTCAGCAAACCCGGGAACTTCTTCTCGTTGATGAGCGCTTCCACGATGGTGTGCGCTGTTGCCAGTCGCTGCAGCTTCGCCTCCTGCGTCCCGCCGAAGACGCCGATGCCGACAGTAATCGCGAGCAGGATCGCTGAGCCGAGGAGCGTGAGCACGACGTTCGGCAGCGGACTTGAGAGCCTCACATCCACGTGCTGCGTGTTGCGCAGGAACGCGAGCGCCTCGTGCGCCTGTGCGGTCGTGGTCGTGTTCAGCACATCGTGTACGACGCCGTCCTGGAAGAGGAAGAAAAGCGCCGCCGAGTACGCCGGCTGCAGACTCTTCTCAATGTACATGTGGTTTATCTCCATCGTCGAGACGAAGCGCTCAGCGCTCGCCGAGCAAAAGCGCGTCGGCTCTGGCTCGAACGCGTTCACAAATCCCGTCACATTTGCGAATCGCCGAGGCAGCACCAGGTCGGCGCTGGACAAGTACGTTTTCGTGCAGCTCTCGCATAGTCGGCTCGTGGCGAACGAGACGAGCGGCGTGGTCGACTTGACGTAGCGCGTGAGGTTTTGCAGCAAACTGGTGGGGATATACCGACTCCCGACTAGCAAGTGCTGCTTGGGGTCTGATCCGCTGAGGTCGAGGCGAAGTCCGTGGCAGAGCGCCGCATCGGTGCCGATGCAGTCAGCGCCATAGACTTTGGCGAGATCCTGCGTCGCCCACGAGAGCTGGCCGATGGTGATCGAGTACACTTTCCGCGCGTTTTTCAGCCGCACAACCGTGTTGCTGCCTTGGACGCTGGCAATCGCGATCGCGTCGCCCTGGATGCGCTTCCCGATGCTTACGATCCGCATGGAGGAGTTGGAGGCCACGGTGCGGTCGATGCTGGTCGAACCAGAGTACGCGTCACCAAGCCTGCTCCTCACCACAGGGGGCGACTCTCGCTGCGCCGTGGCGTCCCAGTAAACGGGTTGCGCCTGCACTTGCGCCTCGATCGTGACTTTGTTGCCATCGCGATCAAACTCCTGCTCGTTCACGACACAGGCATCCGCGCTGCAGTCACTCCCGGAGTCGATGTCGTAGAACCAGTCGCCGCTGCTCGTGTTGCTGCTCATCGTCGTCGCAGCAGCAGCAGTGCTGTTCGTCGTAGCGTTATTTCTTGGCGTCTGCTGGACCGTATACCCCTCCTTGTCGTCATCGTAGACGAGGTGGCGACTCAGATGGCTCGGCACGAGCGGAATCTCCATCGTGATCGAGTCGAGCGTGACGCAGCTCGCGAGCTGCACGCTACCGAACTGCACGCGAACATCCGCAGACGACACGTTCGCAGCCTCGCTGAAGAAGTCACGCAGCAGCGCACGGGTCGCAAGAAGCACATCCTTGTTCGACGGCGACGCTGATGCGTTGAAGAAGAGATCCGGGTACGTCGCGGTAATGTAGTCGCTGTGGTTGAGCACACGTCGTGCTGTCGCCGCGTTCTCGACAAGCTTGGCTATTGCGAGCTGATCGAGAAACAGCTTCCCGCCTTTCTTCGTCCACCACTTGAGCTTCTCCTCCGTGAGCAGGATGCCGTGCAGCACGAGGCTGATGGCTGTCGGTGTGTCCATAGGGAGCTCCAGCGCGCTGCCATCCACGCCGTGGCTCGAGAGCACGCGGAGCTTCTGATCTTCCGTGCTCGCATTCGTGCCGAGTGCGAGTTCGAGCGCTTTGGTCGGCTCCACGGCTTTCGGAAGCGCATACCTTTGCCACGGACGCTGTGGAAACCCGTAGCTCATCGTGGTCGCATCTCGGTCGTCACCGGTCACTTCGAATCCTCGCCAGTGGTGGCACTGGGTTTCCTGCACAGGCTCTATGGGCAGAAACGCGCTCCGAAGCACTGTGTTGGAGCTCGGGTTCTTCGGGGATTCCTCCAGCAGTGTCGTGTCGAGCAGCGTTGTGGACTCGAAGCGCGTCTTGTCGCCACTCCTGGTGCTGCTCGCGCTGTCATTCGCAGGGTCGTCTTGCACCGCTCGCTGCGATAGATCGCGCGCTGTGATCGTGAAATGCATGGGGCGAGGCACCAGCTGTACGTTGATCGCGTTAAAGCCGTTCGTGAGCAAGTACCCAGTGGCTGCCGTGGCTGCGAGCAGGATGTAGCGCGCGCGTGTGCTGTGCTGCTCGCCGACGCTCATCTCGGTCGCAAAGCAGAGCAGCCCGACAGCGAGCACCATCGCGAAGAAGAGCTCGACGGGCTTGACGAGCACGGACGCGAGCAAGCCCGAGTACGAGTTGTACGCGTCCAGCAGCTTTTTGCGCGCGGGATCGTCCTTGTCCGATGACAGAAAGGTGTCGAGCACGACACCGCCGCGCACGCAGAAGCACATCGCGACGACGACAAGGGAGACGTTCGCGACGCCGCCGAGCCAGATCGTCGTGCGCTGGATGTGGATCTGCACGGGCAGAGTGGTAGCAGCACCTGCGACTGAACGCGAGGCAGTGCTCTCGTCTTCGGTGTTCCTGCTCGGGCTGCTGGTGTCCTGGCTGTTTGCGTCGCCGTTTGGATGTGGAGCAGCAGCGCTGAGAGTAGATCGGAGCTGCAGGTTGTGATGCATGCTCGCGTGCGACTTCCTGGATGAAGAGCGGAGTTGCGAGTGAATGCGGGAGGCTCGAGGCGGCAGAAATCGAGAAGTGCATCGGCTGGCTTTGTCTCCGCTGCACGCGCGCTCTTCGAAACGAAAAGCGAAAGTAGACTCAGTTTCGTATGGGTTGAGAAGTGGGTGGACGTCCCACTCGACAGAGTACAGCTTCGTGGAGTCCACCTCTCGAAACACACAAATGATTTATCACCTCACTTCTCTCATCTTCCCTGGACTTTGAGGAGCGCTGGTGGCCAGTGAAGGACATTCGTCGAATCCATACTCAAGCGCGAATCGATTGCTGCTGCAAACATCCCAATCACATTTTCATTCGAGTGATCCTGTCAGTGCAGTGACGGTCGCCGTTGGAGCTTCCACATCGACTCGAACGCCTCTGCTGGAGTCATCGTCGTCGATTTGCTCGATTCTGTTCGCCCTGGCGACGATTTCGCGGCTCGTACCGGTCTCGTCAGGCTCCCTGAAGAAGTAGGAGACTGCGGAAAGAGCGGAGACAGGATGCGCACAAAGTCGGGCGAGTTCGGTGGCTGCGAGCGCGCTGAAGACGACAACGACGACGCCGATCCGACAGCGGAGGCACCTCGCGCACAGGAACTTGGCGAAGGCGGGTGCGGAGCCATCGTCATGCTCGCTGATGGCGAGAAGAGTCCGGTGGTGGTCGCGAACGAGCCGCCTAGACTGGAGCTCGGGTGTCCGCTGAATCCGAACACTGCTGGTGGAGATCGAGGCGACACTGGCGGCGTTCTGAATGAGGCACAAGCTTGCTGCTGCTGGTGTGGTGAGCTGGAGTACTCGCCCCGACTGCTCTGACTGCCTCTGGAGGCAAGCGACCGATTCGCTGGCGGGATCGCCTTGCTCGAGCCATTGTCGGGGAGGAAGAGCGTGTAGGCGCTCGTCGCACTCTGCTTCTTGTCCTTCAGATGGCGTGCGAGCTGCGTACTCTGGCGCTCGTCGAACTTACCGGTGACGGGATTGGCGCGCGCGAGCACCTGCCAGGGTTTCTCAAAGTGATAGTACGACGGCTCTCGCTGCGTCTCGACCAAGTCGTGGTTCCAGCGATTTCGCTCGAGGAGTGAGTTGCGGATGAGCTGGAGACTCTGTGGCGCGAGCCGCCTCCAGCCGCGCTCCGAGAGCTCCAGCACTTGGACGCGCGTGCAGCACATGTAGACTGTGGCGGCGAGCTCTGCTTGGCTCGTCGCCGAGTGGAGAGGGTGTTGCTGTTGCTGCTGCTGCTGTTGCGCTGCAGATACATTGCCAGCTTGAGCTCCTCCTGGGATACTCGGTGCACTGTTTGAGGCGGCCGGAGCAGCGCCAGTGATGTTTGCGAACGCAATGGCGACGCCGAAGAACTCCTGTGGACCGATCGTCGCGACTCGGATCAGCACTGTTTTGGTCGGCACCGGCGCGCCTACTGCAGCAGCTGAGTTTGGAGATGAGCTGTCGCCGCCACTGGCTATGCTCGTGATCGGGATCGTGGACGCAGGCACGGTTTTCTTGAGAAAGACTGCGATCTCACCGCTCTTGACGATGTAGAGCGTCCTGAGATGCACCGACTCCTTCAGGAACAAGTGATGCGGCTCGTACACGTTCTGCTGCATGTCGTGCGCCACGCGGATGCACTGACCAAAGTCGCAGCCCTTGAAGAAGTCGAGGCGCGAGAGGAACTCGGCGCGCTCCACCATCTCGTGGCGGATGTTCACTCCTGGGAGCGCGCTCATCATCATGTGCAGGCGCTCGCGGTCGAGCACCAGCAGATCTGCGTCGCACTGCGCCATCGCCGTCGCGGACCGCTGCAAGCGCGTCACGAGTGACAGCTCCCCAAACGAGTCTCCCGCAGAGAGCGTCGCGATCACCTCGTAGTGCTTGACCGTCTGCAGCGAGTTGACGTCTTCGTTCACGATGTTGATCTTGCCGCGGAGGATCAGGAACGCCTTGCTCTCGATCTTGCCCTGGCGGAAGAGGTACATGTCCTTGCCGATGTTGAGGAAGTCCACGACCTTGCCGAGGTGGCGCGCCACTTTGTGCTTGTCGACGGTCGCCGGCATCTCGAACTTGTCGAGGAAGAGCGTGTTCTCGATCATGCGGCTGATGAAAGTCATCTCCGACGGCGTTCGCGCTGACGGAGGCGACGAGAGAATGCGGCGCGATTCGGATCGGATGATGCTGAGCGACGACGCCGGCGAGTCCCACGTGATGCGCGACGACACGAACTCAAACTCGTCGCCGAGCTGCGGTTCCTGGTGCAGGCGTCTGAGAAAGTCGAGGTACATGGTCTTCCCGACGAACTTCTGGTTGTACGCGGCTTTGAACTTCTTGATGAACGTGATGAGGTAGTGCGCCACCTGTGGGTTCGACAGGTGCAGGTTGCGCGCGTTAATCACGAGGTTCCACTCCTCGATGAGCGTCGTCGCCAGCAGCGACTCGGCGTCCGCGTCGATCGCGTTGTTCATGAGCTGCCCGGCCGCGATGTAGTCTTTCCGTGTGACGACGACGCACACGACCGGGTCGCCCCTCGCCACCACGTGGGCTGTGCGCGGTTTGTCCAGCAGTCCCATCTCGCCGAAGCCCTGGAAGAGCGACTTCTGCGCGACCGTCGAGGACTGGATGCGACCTCCGCGGCCGTCGCCCCGCTTCACAATGTCGATCATCGCTCCCATCACCATGGCGCTGCTGCCGCGCTTGCCCACGTCTCCGAGTGGCAGCGAGTTCGACCGCGACGCGTCGGGGCTCATCATCACGGACTCGTCCACCACGACGTTCGCCTCGCCCTCCGCGAGGATGAAGTATCTGTCGTCGACGTCGTCCTGCCTGCAGATGACGTCGTTGTCCGCGAACGTCTCGAGGCTGCAGTGGTCGATGATGTACTGCCGCTGCGCTGGCGAGAACTCCTTGAACAGCCGGTGCCTGTCGAACACCGAGTGGTAGCGCAGCAAGTACCGGTAGAGCATCAGCTGATGCAGCGGCGCGAGCAGCAGCTGGAAGTCCTCGTCCTTGAGCACCATGCACGTCGTGCCGCCGCTCGCGACGGCGTTCGACTTGCGACAGCCGTTCTGCAGCAGCGCCATCTCGCCAAAGTACTCGTGCTCCTCGAACGTCATAATCTGGATCTCCATCTCGGCTTCCTGGACAGACCGCCGCCGAGCGCCGGGACGAGCGGGTCCCGTGCCAGCGCGTCGCTGCGTAATCAGCACCTTGCCTTCCTCGATGAAGAACACGTCGCGCTCGCTCTGGCCCTGGCAGTAGATGTACTCGCCGTCCGTGAACGTGGCGATCGCGAGCGCTTGGACCAGCTCGTCCTCGCCGCAGTGCTGCTCCTTCACAGCTTGCTTCAGAATCGGGATCGAGCGGCTCAGCTTGCGCTTGCGCTCGACATCGGGGTTCGCCTTGGCTCCAGCGGCGAGCGCGCTGCGTGGGCTCGCGGGCGAAGCGGAGCCGCCGTTGGGCGGCGCGGGCTGCTTCAAGCTGCTCGGACGCGCTGGTTGCTGCGCTGAGGAACTGGAGGATGCACTCATGAGTCCTCGACTTCGCGCGCGGGCGAGCGCTGGCTCGGTCTCCTCTGCTGATGCTCAAAGGTGTCGAACCTCTCGGAGGAGCCGCCTGCTATTTTGCGATCTCGTTCCTTGCCGACGACGCTTGGCTGATCGATCTCATGAATATACGATCTGAGATCCGGGACTCATGTTCACACAAAGCTGAACGGGGACGATCGTCTGCTTCTGAAAGCCGAGCTTCTTGTCGTAGCGATGCTGTCGCAACAGAGTCAATTGCTCGGTTGTCGAGGAGAGTTCTCACTCGCACATCCTCGAGAAATGCCAGTCCGCACTTCGGTCGGGTGAAGGATCACGAAATTTTCAGCGGCCAGAGCAAGTGGATGATGACCCATCTCTACCAACCAACTCCCGTCCGTCATCACCAACTCACTCGCTCTTCATCAGCGGGAACGACACAACAACCAAGAGCTGCAGCGTCCGATCGAGCGCTCGCCCCACACACAAGCGAAGGAATGAGCGAGAAGAGCAGCGCAGACGACTCGATTGCATGTGTAGCGGCGACGGACGCGGACGGCGTCCACGCCGGTGTCGCAGTGCTGACCAACCGGACGCTGTGGGAGATCATCACGAGCTGCATGGCCGGCTACCCGTTTGCGGTGCGCAGGCTCTACCGAGGCAAGTACGCTGCCGTCGCCGCCTTGCGGTGGGATCCGCGAGTCGGCACGCTCAAGCGCGACGGAGTGCTGTTTCACCTCGCGATCGCAGCCAGCAACGAAGAGGTGCTCGGCATGCTCGTCAAGCTCATCGAGCAGCCGCACTATCCCCTCGACCCGAAGCTCAGCCTCGCGAAGGTGATGCACTGCGCAGTGCTCCACAACTGCATGCGTGCGCTCAATCGTGTCGGCTGCCTCGTGGCAAGCGATCCGGAGTAAAAGTGAGCGCCCTTCCTCCTGCGCCTCGCTCTCCGGCGCAACGATCCGAGCATGCCAGTCCTCGATTGGTTGCGCGCGCATCTGCCTGCCGACGAATGCCGTCTTCTGCCGCGCGACGTCATCTTCCATGCGGCAAGAGAGAACGTCGGCATTGTCGAGTGGCTGCACACGCACAACGCGAAGGTGTACTCGCAAGCAGTCGGTGAGGCTGTGAGGAGAAGCAACATCCCCATGCTCCTGTACCTCTACGAACACACCACCAAGCGCTGCACACGACCTGCAGCGAAAGAGTCGAGAACAGCGCCAGCTTCGACGCGTCGAGCGTGATGGAGTTCGCCGCCGCGAGCGGACACCTGGAGATCATAGAGTTCCTGCACGAGCGACACTTGGTCATTTGCTCTCCAGTTGTGATGAGCAACGCTGCCACAAAAGGCTCCCTGGACATCGTCAAGTTCCTGCACCAGCACTACCCGGAGGTGCACTCGCCGCTCGCCCTGGGTCGAGCTGCTCGGGGAGGACATCTGGCAATCGTGAAGTTCCTCCATGAGAAGTACGAAGCCAAGTGCTCCAAGAACGCGATGGATCGGACAGCGGCGAGCGGCCACCTGGACGTGCTCAAGTACTTGCACGAGCATCAGCTGGGATGCTGCTCGACGCGTGCGATGGACAACGCGGCGAGAGACGGTCACCTCGAGGTCGTGAAGTTCCTGCATTTTCACCGCACGGAAGGCTGCACGGTAGCAGCAATGGTCGACGCTGCCTACGGGGGTCACTACGATCTGGTGCAGTTCCTGTGGAAGCACCGACGAGAATGCGATGCCAAGTTAGCGATCTTTTGGCCAGTATACCACGGCCACTTGGACATCGTCAGGTTTCTCCACGGGAAGCTCAAGCCAGGATACTCGGTGTATTCTGCAATAGAGATTACGACGAGGGGTGGCTGGTTCTGGAGACGAAAGCAGTGCGCTCCTGTCATCAAGTTCCTGTGCGAGAACCAAGGCAGCGAGCCAGCGAGTCTTCTCGAGCAAACCGTAGTGGCAATGCGAATGGACACAGCGCGAGCGATCCTCGAATGCTACACGCCGTCAGCAGGCGAGCTAGCAGGCGCGAACGCGCTGGCTTCGAAACTCCAGCTGCCCCCGATCGATGCCACAATGGACGGCGTCGCGGCTCCCAACGCGCCGTGAAAGTAGATGCGTGCTCGACTGTTGGCTGTGATGCAACAAACCATGACGCGTTTTGCACATCGAGGTGCATCTGATGATAAGAAGCGATTAGTTTCACTCTGTCCATCTCGACGAGCACTCGTTTAGACTGCTCTGCTGCTGCTTCGAACCGCTGCTTCTTCTGCCTGCTTCCGTTCGCAAATCACTCGATCGATCTTGCTCTCGATCTCGGGCAAACAGATCTCCAGCGCATTCTCGTCCGCGCCAATCAGCTCATCCAAGCCGAAGCAAGCAACCACAGCGCGCACGACGTCGCTCGAGCCTCGCGCAACTGCTTGCGTCAGGAAACTCATCGGCTCGCGATCTTGATTCTCGAACAGGAGGTCGATGACATTTCTGTAATAACACCAACGTCGAGTCACCACCGCCTCGAGCGCGCCGTACGCTGACTCGCCTGGTTCGAGCTGCGCGAGCAGATACTGGAAGATCTCGAAGTGTTGTCTGGGTTGGTGGTCAACCACCAGTGTCAGCAGCGAGACGATGTCTTGTCGAGGGCGGTGCTCGCAAAGAAAGCGGACGACGTCGGTGTGCCCGCTCTTGACAGCTGACCTCATCGCTGCTTCGGTGCAGCTCTCCGTGCCGCTCAAGTGCAGGAATTTCACCACTTCGAGATGGCCACCTCGAGCGGCTCCACTCATCGCGTTGACGGAGCACTGCATGCCACACTGCTTGTACATGTACTTCACTACTTCGAGATGGCCACCTCGAGCAGCGTAGTCCATCGCGTCGACGGAGCACTGGATGCCACACTGCTCGTACATGTACTTCACGACGTCAAGGTAGCCTCTGCTGGCGGCGCCGTCCAGTCCTCCGACGGTGCACTGCAGCCCGTACGTTTCGTGGAAAAACTTGACGACGTCCAAGTATCCAGCTGCTGCGGCGCGCTCGAGTGTAGATGGGTCCTTGGTGCAGTCCTCCGTCGTGTGCTGCACCAGATACTTCATGATGTCGAATCGGCCGTACTCAGCAGCTCGGTTGATCGCACTGACAGTACAGCAATCTGGGAAGTTGGCATGCAGGTACTTGATGATGTGGAGATGTCCTCGCGCAATGGCGCTGTTGACTGCGCTTGCGACGCTGAAACTGAGTGTGGTCTTGTTCTCGACGAAGTACGTCACCATGTCCATGCGGTCGTTCATGACTGCTTTGCTGATCCCAACCTTGGATACGAAAGGCGCCTTTCGGTTTGCAACGACAAGCTTGACGACGTCCAAGAAGCCCTTCGCGACGGCAGTCTCGATTGCATCTCGGTTAGCGCGCCTGGTGCTGTGCTCGTAGAGGTAGCCCAGCACGTGAGCGTGTCCATGACTCGCTGCGTCGTTGACTGCTGGTCGAGAAATCTTGCACTCGTGCTCGTGGAGCCACTGGACGATGTCGAGATTCCCTCGCTTGGCATTGTAAATGACGTCTTTTGCCGTCAGCGAGTAGTTTGATGCCGGGAGATGAGCCACGAGCCACCTGCAGACTTGCAGATCGGGATCATCGCGCTCGAGCGCGAGCCGCATCAGGTATGGCTCCTTCTCCCACTTCCAGTCGCGGTCGCCAGTCTTCAGTCGATTGAGCACCTCCAGCGCACTCACGCGGCCGTACATGACTGCGCAGGGCATCGCCTTCTGGAAGCTGAGCCTCGGGTCGCTTCGATACTGCGGATGCTTGGACAGCTTGTAGAGCAGCTCGAGCATCTGGAGGTCGTCGGCCACGATCGCGAGGCAAGGCAGCACGCCGTCGACGCCGTTCTCGGCGTACATCCTGCCGTACCAAGTTCCCCGGCCGCTCCCATTCCGGAACTGGAACAGCGCGACAGGGTCTTTCTCTCGACGGAACCGGTGCACAGCGAACGGGTATCCGGTCTGGAAGCCGGTGATGCGGTCCCACAGTACGCGGTTGCTCAGCACGCCGACGCCGGGGCCGGGGACATCGCCAGCGGTGGGTGGCGGCGTTGTAGGTGCTGGTCGCGGTTCGTGGTGCTCGATGCGCGTGGTCATGGCTCTCGCTGTCGCGGGTGGAGGCGGAGGTGTCGGTTCTGAATTTGGCAAGTGGTCGGCTGAAGAGCGGCATCACTCCAACTGGCTCGGTTCGTTTTGCTGCTGCGCTCCTGACTGCTGACCATCACTCACACAACCACTCGAGCACAGAAGTGTTTCAAAAGAGGCACTGTTTCAAACACTGAACCCCTTTGAAGATGAAAGAATGCACCTGGTGGCGTGGTCGGCATCGAGCGACAGCCACAGAGAGCCAACAGCTCAGATCTCGTTCTCCCTTGCGAGCGAAGTGACTTCGCTCGTTCGCTCTAGCCTGGCAGGATCCCGACAGCCAACCTGGCCGACATATCTCGCACGAGTTCAGCAGCCTGGCTCGCGACCGCACCGGTTTGTGCATCCCCCAGATCGCTTCGATCCTCCGACAGTATCATCAATCCCTGCTAGTATGCAGCAGTATGCAGCGTCGAAAAGGAGTCGGAAGTGAGCGAGCTTGCTTGAGCTGCCGGCATCCCGCCGACCTCCCGCTACCACCACCTCTTCTGAATCCCAGTCGCGGCGTCCTCTTGGCGTGGAACATCACCCACAGCATCGTCTTCTCGCTCCTCTGGCAGAACCAGAACCTCCGCAAGCATCAGCAGGGAAAACCACCCGACCCTCGAGCCCAGTGGCACCTGGTCGACAACCGCCTCCGCATCCACCTCCGCCACGCTCTCCATCGCGCCATCGCTGCAGACGACACCGAGCTCCGCAACTCGCTCATCCGTATCGTATCCATACTCG
>JAADWH010000156.1:0-39584 GCA_023335995.1 Globisporangium nagaii
CGCGGAGTGATGAACTTGCGGAGGTAGCGCGCGTGGTCTTGGAGTTGTGTCGTGCTTGGCGCGTCGATGAGCACATGTCGCTGGAACGGGTGCTTCTTGGTTGGTTCTCTCGTGTCTGCGAGAGAGATGTGTGCAGTGTCTTCGACGGGATCCTCGGGAACCAGTGCGTTTTGAGCGGCGTTGATACGCGCCACGGCCACAGCGGTCGGAGCTGTGTGTGCGGTGTCTCGATGAGAGTCGTGTCCACTCCTAGCGGGAACAGTCGGTTGAAGATTTGCGTCAGCTGGCTGTACAGCAGCTTCACCTACCGCACAGAGTTATCACCGAAGTTAAAGTGCCGAAGAACTGCTCACAGGTAATCCCAGTTCACGCGGCCGTACGCCTTCTCAAAGTCGATCATGGTCGCATACGCCTCGCGTCCCAGGTGCGTCACCTGTTCCTGCAAGTCATACAACGCGAGTAGTGGGTGCTGGATGTGTCAGCCTTTGACGAATCCCGATTGGTCGTGGTGGATCAACGAGTTCATCATTGGTCGCAGTCGGTTCGTGAGAGCACGCGCGAAGATCTTCACATCCACGGGAATAAGAGAGATCGGGCGGCCATCGCTGCGAGATGCAGTCTCACCTGCGCGGATTCGCATCAGCAAAGCCATGGCCATGAAGGTCCTCAACACTTGCTCAACTGCACTCGCGCTCGCGTTGACCGCGCGTCACTTCAAAGAGAAAGCGCAAGTGCTCGTGAAGCGCGTGAAGGCGAAACTCGAGATCTTGCGCCAGTCTCTCGAAAGTCAAAGACGCGCTGCTTTGAGCTGTTTAGATCCACGACCATCCCGAACGCTCTCTGCTTGCTATCTCCTGGTAAGTCTCTCCCCCGTATTCCTCGATACACGATGGCTTGGTCGATCGTCCGCACAGTCTGCGGCAAGTCAAACGTCCGCGCCAGCGCCTTCGCATCCAAGAGCTCGGCCATCGGAAGCGCGCGGCGGCTCGCGTTCCAGACGACGTGGCAGATGATCGCCTGTGCTCCGTCTTCCACCGCTCGCCGCAGCAGTCGCGTCGGCTTCTTCTCCTGGCTCTTGTACAGGAAACTCATGACGTCGTTGCTAATCCTCTCCACAAGTGCCGGGTACACGGACTCGTCTTCCTGCAGGTGGCGGTGGAGAAACTGGACGACACCAATGTAGCCGCAACACACCGCCTCGCTGAGTGCAGTCAGCAGATTACAATCCGCTGAACGGTGCTCGAAGAGGAAGCGCACAATGTCGAGGTACCGCTGGGGGTTGTGGATGCGGTAGAAGCAGTAGACAGCGAACGGATACCCCGGACGTGCACGCGGTGATGCAGTCCCAGAGCGTCCTATTGGTCAGCGCGGCGACGCCGGCGTGCTCTTCATCGGCAGTGGCGTCGGCATCGGCGTTGGTCGCGGCATGCGAGGAATCCATGTCTGCGATGACTTTCTCGCCTCTCGCAAAGTTGCTCAAAAGTTGGGACTGCCACTCCCGGTTTCGGAGCCATCACTCACACGGAACAGATCAGGTGATTCTCTTGACTCGGATCGAACTCTTCCCGTCTCTTCTCGCTCATTCCGCTCCTCAAGAACAGCTCACTCGTCTCACTGCAAATGCAGCTTAGCAACCTCCACGAGCATCGCGCGTCCAATGCGACGAGGTCCAAACCGACCAGCTCGTTCCGAGCCTGCTTGCTGACTGGATCCATCGTACCGCATCACGAAAAGTGGGGAGGGGTGCAAACACTTCTTTGTTAAAACCATCTTCGATCGAAAGCAACTCCGTCGACCTCCACGATCGATCGCATCGTGGCCGACCTCCGCACCGCTCTCGTACCATCTCGCCTGCCGCAACCCATTCCGCATGGCGAAAATCGCTTCCCAGATCGATCCTTCGCACTCGTTTCTTTCGCAGCAAGACGTTCGACATGCATCCGTATTCCCTCCGCGGCTGTTGATCCACGCAGTCGCACCCGCGCTCCACGGCTGCTCCGCAAGATCAGACGAGGCACACGCAGCACTGGAAAACGCGAATCAAAGCGCCTGCTGACGACAGCACCTCCAACCGACAGTTGCTTGGGACGCCAGCCACAACAAGCGCTCACGGAGACACAGCACGCAGTACTCTGCAGCTGAAATCGCCCACGAGCGTCTTGCGCATACACTCGTTCGCTCGCGCCGAGCGACCGTGCTCAGCTCAGGACCGTCTGGTCAGCACAGTAAAACCCGCCTCTGCTCCCCAAACTCCACGCACAGCGGCAGCACCAGCAGCACCAGCTCTCCTTTCTCCAACCCGAAACGCATCACTTTTGGCCACGGTAGCCGCGTCCTCGGCGCAGCCCGAATTCGTCGTTGTTCCACTCGCTGCTGAGCCCAAAGCCCGAGCGGTTCAGGTCGCGCGGCGGCGGCGGCGGCGCGGCGCTCTGCTGTTGGGACGCCTGGCTGCTCAGCACGCGCGGCGCGATCCCGAACGCCGGCACGCCCAAGCCGATCTCGCTGTCAAAGTCCTCTCGCTCAATGTTCTGGAGCACGAGACGCTTGAGCTCCGACTGCTCCTTCTTGCCGGCGTTCTCCTGGCGATGGCTGTGCTGCGCGAGCGAGGAGCCCTCTGGCACGACCAGCTGCCGGGCCTCCACTTTGCCCTTGTTGCCACGGCGCAGCATGCGGAACACCACGCCCTGCGGACCATTCGCACCGAACGGCGAGGCTGCAGCGGTGTCATCCGCAGACGACCCATCCCCAGCAGCCAAAGCAACGGGCGGTGGCCCCGTGCTCTTTACGACCGTCGGAATCGCCATCTTGTCCACATTCACGCGACCAGCGAGCTTCCGTGAGTCTGCCGAGCTCTGCATCATCGACTTGAACGCCTTCTCGAACGCGTCGTCCTCTTCGGTCTTCTGCACGCGGTCGTGGATGATCAGCTGCTCTTCCTCCTCCTCTTCTTCGTCATCCTCGTCATCATCCGAATCGTCATCGTCGTCCGAATCCGAATCGTCCTCCTCATCTTCTCCATCCTCATCCTCGTCCCCTTCGCCGTCTCCGCCACGCACGTGCTCGCCATTCTCATCGTCGTCGTCGTCGTCATCATCGTCATCCGACTCGTCTTCGTCTTCGTCCTCGTCTTCGTCCTCTTCACCAGTGCGGGAGAGCGGGACAATGCCGGCGTCGCCAAAGCTGTCGCGCATGCGCTCCGGGTTCGCGGCTGCGAGCGCCGCATTCTTCTTCGCGAACCGGCGCTCAGCTTCCTCCAACTCACCGCGCAAGATGGTCTGCACGGCGAGGTCTGCGTCGTCCCAGGTCTCAAACAACCTGAAATGGTCCTTCAGACTCACTGCGAGCGCTTCGAAGAGGTCAACGACCACAAAGTCCGTCTCGAGTGGGATCTCAGTCTTCGAGAAGATGTAGCGCTGGAAGAACACCATGAACCGCCCGAGACGAGCTTTCGAGATCCCGCGCTCGCCCGCTGAAGCGCCAGTTGCGCCACCAACAGAGACAGGAGACGAAGAGCCGTTGCACGCCTCGATCAGCGCGCACACGAGACGGATGCGAAACACTTCAGTCGGCCCGTCGACATCGCTGGGCACTCGCGGGTCGAAGCGCATGTCCGGCACCAGCAGGAAACGCCGCTTGATATCCTGGATGTTCGCTGGCACTGCTGCTACTGCTGCTCCAGTGGTAGCAGCACTGCCGCTGTACTCTGGGAGCGACAGGAGATCGTGCGAGTGGTGGATGATCAGATAGAGCGTCTCGAGCACGACGTTCATGTTCACGAGCGCGCAGTTGTAGAGCTCGCCGAGCAGCTTGACGACCCCCAAGCTGTGCTGGTGGTCGCGGTAGTCGTTGATCTGCAGTCCACGGCGGATGATCTCCAGCACTTCGTCGATCAGCAGCACGCTGATCTCGTCGTGGTAGCGCGCGAGACCCTTCACGACCTCACAGATAAGCTTCATGTGCATCACTTTGCCCTTCGTGACCTTCAGCACCGCCTTGAGCACGTGCGCGACCGTGCTCTTGTCCTGCCACGGCAGCTTGCGCATCGTCTTGAGCACTTTGCCCACGTTCGTGTCGTTCAGATCCTGGTACAAACACTTCATGATGAAGAGATAGAGCGGCTCGTACTGCTTCACGGCACGCTCGACGCGATCCGGCGGCTTGCACATGTAGTACGCGTTCTGCACGAGCGTCTCGGCTTGCGGGTCGAGGTTCTTCGCGGACTTGAGCTTCATCATGATGCTCAGGAACGTCTCCGTGCGCACGTGCGTGTGCTTGGAGCAGTAGAGGAACCGGCCGCAGTTCTCGAGAAACGTCGTCGCCACGAGCACGTTGTGGCCCTGGAAGTCGCTAAAGCACTTCTTGAGGCACCGGAAGCCCACGTTCGGTGGACAGAGCTTGAACTTCACGAGCTCGGCGAGAAAGCGGATGTTCTTGATCTTGGACTCGAGGCGGAACTGGTTGCGCTTCTTGATGTGGTGCGTAAACTCGTTCACGAGCAGCGTCACGAGCTCGCCGCTGATGTCTTCTTTGAACACGCTCTGCAGCGTGGCGACCAGCCGTGCGTAGTACGGCAGGAGCTCCAGGTGCGTACGTGGCACGCTGTAGAGCGTCTTGATGAGGCGAGTACGGTTCGCCTTCGAGTTGCGGTAGCAAAAGTCCACGGCAGCCTTGTCGCATCGGTCGCGATTCACAAGATCTTCGAGCGAGCTGAAGAATGAGTCGTGCTGGTGGTGGTACCCCGTCGTCGTTGAAGCCGTCGTGGCTCCTCCTCCTCCACTAGCAGCAGCCGGATTGTCTCCCGACTGCTTGGCTTCACCGTCGCGTCCTGACTCCGACTCGGTCCGTTCTCGACCAGCAGCATCGGCGTCCAGTGCTGACACAGCCTCGTCTTCCGCGTCGCCCTCGACATCCCCGTCGTCTGCGTCTCCGTCCGCGTCCGCTTCGTTCTCTGCTTCCGCCTCTTCTTCCGCAGCAGCGGGTGCAGCCGCGGTCGCCTCTTTCTTCTTCTTGAGCTCGGCGAGATCGGTTTCCGTGAGTCCGAGCACGACCGCCGGCACGAGCACCAGCAGATCCGGCAGATCTTCGTAGAACGCGCGCGTGTCTTCGTCGTCGAACGGACTGTCGGCGCGCATGGCTCGCGAACTCCCGTCGCTTTCCCACACGAGGATGCCGCCCCCAGAGTCTTCGTCTCTCAACAACGGCAGCGGCGGCACTTCCCGATCCAGCGCGTCGGCGAGCGCGTTCACGCTTGTCTGCAGCTTGTCGAAGAGCAACTTGGCGTTCTCGAGCTCCTGCACGTGCTGGTCCGAAGCCTCGCCGCGGTTCGCCTCTTCGCGCTCGTTGCGCGCCTCAAGCTTCACGAACGACGCGTGCTGCGCCAGGTAGAACTTGCAGATCATCTCATACGCCTCGGAGAAGCACGCGAGTGACTCCTTCTGCACTGCGCTCGGCACGAGGCTGTGAATCTTCGCCACGAGGCTCTGGAACTTGTCGCCCAGCTGCGTCTCCAGGTCCTTGAACTTCTTCGGACGCACGCCGAGGAACTCGACACCGACGGCTTTCGCGAAGCCCACGAGCAGTGGCACTTCCAGCTGCGCAGACGAGCCGCCGCCGGTAGCACCACTGTTCAGTGACATGTTGCCTTTCTGACGCGACTTGCTCGGCGCGCCACCTTCTCGTCGCGCCACGCGCTGGATGATCGCGACGATCACGCTCGCGTCGTCAAACACACCCGCGAGATACAGCTCGCTCAGCAGCCGCAGGATGATGCGGCGCTTGACGATCTTCGTCTTGTCCTCCGCGCCGTAGGACGCGTCAAAGACCGCCACGAGCGTCTGCACCATCGTCGCCGTGAAGTCCTTGTAGCGCTGGTGCAGCAGCGACGCCACTTTGACGGCCGCCGGCAGATCCGCGAGCTTCAGCGGCGCGTCCGCGATCGCCGACACGCACTCGCTCACGTACCGTGTGAGGTTCAGCTCCACGATGTCCTTCATGATCGCCTCGGCGTTGTTCTCCGTGAGCATCTTGAGCCGGTTCACGAACGCCGACGACTTCTTGATGTCGGACTTGAGCTTCACGGCGCCGCTCGCGATCTGCGCGCGCAGCGGCACGACCGCCTCCTGCGCGTTCTGCGCGCGCAGCTCTTCGCGCGTGGCCAGCTGCCTGCGCAGCTCATCGAACTGCGCGGCCGCCTGCGGGGCCACGCCGTCGCCGTCGCCGTCGCGCTCCATGAGCCTTCCGTCGATCGATCTCGGTCGCGTTTGGATTTTGTCTGGTTGCAGGTTGCACTGCAGCTCCCTCACGAGGTGGTCCACACGCAAAGCGACATTTGTTTTCGACCAATGAGAGAGCCTGCGGAGTGGCTATCCAGCCAATGAACGGGCGACTGAGTCCATAGGATGGAAGCTAGAGGTGTCTATATGTAGGTTTGAGCTGAGAAAGAAAACAAAGCGCCTCTATCTACAAAATGGTGCGAGGTTACGCGGCAGCGAGCTCCTCAGGCGACTTCCGGGACATGCGCTTGACGAACTCGTAGGACGAGATCACGAGCACGCCCGACGGCACGTTCGCCAGGACGCGCTGTTGTTCATCACGTAGACACGGCACAATGCGTTGGGTCAGTCGGGTTGGGTGGGCGAGGGGACAGGCAACGAGAACGCAGGAGAAAAACAAAGCACAAATGGATAGGAGGCTCACCGCCGAGACGCCTGTCATGAGTCCGCGCGCGCCATCTCGCTGGATAATGTACTTGAACGTGTCTATTGCGCCGTACTGCGTGTACACCTGCGCCTTCGTACGCACGATGTCCATCGGGTTGGTGCTCACGGCGGTGATGAAGCCAGCACTGCCGCCGCTCAGCGCTTGCGAAATCACTACGATAGACAGAGTCACGCACGGTATTAGCTCCCGACACACATAGAGTTCATACCACAGCGACACGACGCTATAGCGCACCTTGGTTCCAGAACGGATCAATGTCCCACGACGAGAGGCGCTTGTAGAACACCGGCACGAGGAGTCCGTAGGAGCCCCACCAGATCGCGGACGACGGTGCGTACGTGGCGATGGACGGCAGGTAGCCGCGGTAGAAGCCCCGCAGTCCCTCCATGCGGTAGATGTGCTTGGTGACTGAGAGGAAGCCGCGCGCGCGCTCGCGGGTCTTGCGCACGTCCACGCCCTGCCCGTCGATCATCATGCGCTGCGACACGATGTCAAGTGGCACGACGATCGTCTGCGAGATCAGCGACGCGCACGCGCCGCCGGCAAAGTTCGCGGCCTTCTCGCCGAACTGGTCAGCGACACAGCATCATCCCCACGCGAGCGAGAGTTAGAACGGCACATTGTACGCATTGCGCGACGCTCCTCCCAGAATGTTAAACGAACCTGTGTGCGCGCCAAGAACTGCTTGCGCGCCATCTCGTAGACCGAGATGTACACGTTGCCCGTGAGCACGTTGGCGGTGCTCGCGCCAAAGCCCTTATAGAGCCCCTTCATGCCCTCCTGGCGCGCGATCTTGCGGAACGCGTCGAACGTGCCGGCGTAGAGCGGGTTGGCTTTGGACTGCACCTGCAGCCGCGTCTTCACGAGGTTGCTCGGGTACACGGCAGCGCGCACGGCGAGGAACATCGTGGGCCCGAGCACGAAGTACTTGCGCTTATCCAGCTCGTCCCACGAGATGTGCTCAAGCGGCTGCGCGCCGTCGCTGCCGGCAGCGCCGCGGAGCTCCTGCTGCTTCGACGCCATGGTTCTCGCGCTCGCGTGGGATGGCTGTGTGGCTGCTCGCAACGTCCGTCGCTGGTCGACTCGATGCACAATCAAGTTTGTAGGACGCCCCACATGGCGGTCCACAGTTGAGTGTGGGCTCCTCAGCTTTTCCGTTCTTCTTCTTCAGAATGTGAGAAATACAGCCATCTGATTGGGTGGAAAGATCCAGTGGTGCGCGCTCTGATTGGCTGGCGCATCGCTGAGATGGGTGCATCATCTGTCTTGTCGAAGTTCGCTTGCGATTGCGCGATGGCCTTGAAGCGCTCGCTCACTACGAGCAGCTCGCGCGCTCGACGAGAGAAAGGGGGCGACGCGCAGAGGCACCAGCAGCACCGGCGGAATGGACGCTGAGAGCACTCGCGCGCACAACGGCGGCCCCACAGAGCACCAGCACCGTCACCAGCTCAACGAGGACGAAGCCATCACACAACAGCAGCTCGATGCCTTCGACGAAAACGACGACGAGGATGAGGACGACGGAATGAGCGTGCAGCAGTACGAAGACGGCGACGAGGAGCTCTTCGCGCAGCTGCAGCACTCTGAGTCGGAGCTGATCACGGCTGCGGCGGTCGCCGGCAAGCACGTGCTGGTGCAGACGATTGTGGACGGACCCGTGGACGTCGCAAAGCTGCTGATCCACTTCGGCGACCCGGTGCTGCTGCTCGAGACGGATCCCCTCGGCAGGACGCCGCTCTTTGCTGCCGCGGAGTGCGGGTATGTGGACATTGTGGAGGCGCTGGCGGACCGCGGAGCCTCGCTGACCGAGAAGGATCTGCGCGGCCGGACGCCGATGCTCGCTGCCGCTGAGAACGGCCACGCGGAGGTTGTCGACACGCTGGCGGAGCTCGGCGTCTCGGTCGACGCAAAGCACGCGATGGGCAAGACGATGCTCTTTGCCGCCGCCAGCTGCGGACACATGGATGTTGTGCGTGTGCTGCTGGCTCGCGGCGCGTCAGTGAACGCACGCGACGCGTTCGGGAAGACGCCGCTGCTCTCTGCAGTCATGGGCAACCACCTCCAGGTCGCGCAGGCGCTGCTGGAGAGCGGCGCGTCCGTCGACGACAGAGACTTCGAAGGACAGTCGTGTCTCTTCTACGCCACACACGCAGATATGGTGAAGATGCTGGTGGCTCGCGGTGCGTCAGTGAGCGTGAAGGACAAGAGCGAGCGCACGGCGCTGTTCGTCGCTGCCGGCAAGGAGAGCGTGGCGATCGTCGAGGTGCTTCTTGCGCACGGCGCGGCGATCAACGAGAAGGACAAGAACGGCGAGACGTCGCTCTTCCCAGCAGCGCGCTTCGGCCATTCAGGCGTCGTGCGCCTGCTGCTCGACCGCGGCGCGTTCATCCACACGAAGAACAAGTCGAAGCGCACGCCGCTGTCGTATGCGGCCGAGATGGGTCACGCAGACGTCGTGCAGATGCTGGTCGAGCGAGGTGCGTCGGTGCACGCGCACGACAGCCTTCGCCGCACGCCGTCCGCGTTCGCGATGGAGAGTGGCCACACGGAGATCGCCAAAGCGCTTGAGAATCGCAGCTCGTCGTCGGCGAGCAGCGCGGACAAGCACAGCGGACCGAGGTGTCTGGTGCAGTAGTCGTGCCTGTGTTTGAGTGAACAGTTCGTCAAGTGCAGCGCGCCTCTCCATCGAAGTCCCGCTGTGGCGAATGAAGAAGAGCGAGAGTACAGCAATAAATAAGAACGCTCAATTACCGTGCGCTCAAATGAACACCGCCTTACTGCCGAGAAGATCGAGCGTGTGGTCTGCTTGCTGACGAGATGGTGCGCTTGCTGTCCTCATTACCGCCGCCGCCGCTGCCTCGTCTCGCGCGATCTCCATGAGCTTGTCGGCCACGAAGCCGACTTTCGCACGTCGCAGCGGATCGCTGGCAGTCATGAGCTGCACGAGGCGGCGCTGCTTCTCGTTCATCGCGTCCGGGAAGAGCGGGATCTGACCTCTCTTCACGCGGAACTTTACCACCGCGCCAGCCATCTGCCTGCCCCAAGGAATGTCGCCCGTCACCGCCTCCAGCATGCACATCGCGAACGAGTAGATGTCCGTCGCGAACGTTGGAGGCTGCCCCGCCAAGTACTCGGGCGACTTCCAGTGCACGGCTCCCGTCCGCGCCACGTCAACTCGCACCTCCACCTCGTTCGGGATCGAGCTCAGCCCGAAATCCGTCAGCTTCGCTTTGCCGTCGGCGCCGACGAGGATGTTGTCGCACTTGAGGTCGTTGTGCACAACGTTCACGCCGTGGAGGTACTGGAGTCCGAGCGACGCCTCGTACAGCTTTTGCCATGTCGGTGGCGCTCGTGCTGCTGCCGTTCCCGAGCGCCGCAGAAACTCGGAGAGCGTCCCATTCGGCGCATACTCGCATACAAAGTAGCGCTTGTCGATGTGGCACGCGCCAAAGAGCTTGACGACATGCGGGTGGCTCAGTCGGTGCCAGATTGCCACCTCGTGCAGCAGCAGCTGCGTGCTGACCTTGCCAATGTCCTCTTTGTAGCCCATAAACTTCACCACGACGGACGTGTTCAGCCACACGCCGCGGTACACTGCGCCGAACGATCCCTCGCCGATGCAGTCAGTCTCGGTGAACACCAGCTCTCGCAACGGGAGGTACCACGGCTGAGCCGCAGGAGCACACGAGGTGCTTTGCTGCCCAGCTCCGCTTGAAGCGTTTTTGTACACGAGTGTCACGCCTCCGTGCTTTCGCTCGTCGCCGGTTCCTGCCACACTCGCTGCGACGCTGCTCTGGTGCTGCTGCACACTTTGGCTGCTGGCGCCGAGCTGGTCGCGCCAGTCACGAATCGAGTTGCCATCGTACACATTCAGAATGTCGAGCAGTCGGTCGATGTCGGAATGGAAGATGTGGTTCGAGTCGGCGACCTTGCGGCTTCGCGCGTATCGCGCAACCGAGTTCTCGGACAGCGGCGTGCGCAGATATCGCTGGAAGCGCGCGAGGATGGCGCAGTACTTCGCCACCTCTGCGTCGTGCACGGCTCTCCCGTGTTGCTGCAAGATGAGAGGCACTCTCGCGAGCCGATCGAGAACTTGTTCTGCTGCTTGCTGCGAGTCGGGAAACAGCCCCAGCTTCTGGCGCATGC
The DNA here is from genome assembly GCA_023335995.1 of Globisporangium nagaii. Classification (NCBI taxonomy): domain Eukaryota; phylum Oomycota; class Peronosporomycetes; order Pythiales; family Pythiaceae; genus Globisporangium; species Globisporangium nagaii. The sequence goes on from JAADWH010000156.1 coordinate 10,867, forward strand.
GGTGCAGCGTGTCATGGATCGATCCCCCGAGGCTTGCGACGAAGCAGTTCTCGAGTGTGGAGGCCAGGTCGTCCTGCTGTGAAGAATGCATGGTGGATTGGTTAGCCAACGTAGTGAGCATGTAGACACGAGTGCGATGGTGCAGCATCAAAACGCGCACCTGAATACGATCGCTGCTCGCCCAGGCGTTGTCAGTAGCAGCTAGATGCTTGCTTGCGGAGGAGCAGAACGCACACGACTTGTACTTCTGCGCGTGATGTGCGCCGCACTCTTCTTCTGCGAGCTTCTCCAGCTCGTTCACGACAAACCCGACTTTCACTCGCTTCGTGGGATCGGAATCGCACATCGCTCGCACCAAAGCCCACTGCGAGTCGCTCATTGCGCGGGGGCGGCGCGGGATGAGACCGAGACGCACATACCGCACGACATGCGCATCAATGTTTGTCTGCGCCGTCCACGGGGCTTCGTCCGTCACAGCCTCCACGATGCACATCCCGAGCGTGTAGACATCCGACGCAAACGATGGACGCCCGCCTTGAAGCAGCTCTGGCGCTTTCCAGCGAAGAGATGCGCTGTTCGTTGCTGAGCCAGACGACGAGCTTTCTCCGAACCCAGCAACTTTGGCTACCAAATCGTTGCTGACGACAATGTTCTCGCATCGAAGCTCGCCGTGGATAATCGTCCGCTCGTGTAGGTATTGCAATCCCAGCGCCACCTCGTACATCTTCTGCCACAAAATGAGCCGAAAGCCCTCTCCTGAGTTCAAGAAAGATCGGATAGTGCCCATCGTGGAGAACTCGGTCGCGAAGATGAACGGTTCACTGGCATGGCATGCGCCATAGAGTTCGATCACGTGCGGGTGGCTGAGCTGGTACCAGCGCAGCGCTCGCTCCTCGAACTCCACGTGCGTCAGATCGCTCGTGGTGATGATCATCACAGGCGTTTTCATCCATGTGCCGTGGAATTTGGTCGCAGATATGAAGGACGCGCGATCCCCCATTCGATTCCAGTCGTGGAACTCGATGTCGTCGCGCGAGATGAACCAGGCTGGAACTACTGCTGCGTCGCCGCCGTTCAGCTGCTCCAGTCTCTCGGTGATACGACTGATTAGCAGTAAAGTGTCGCTGCTGTACACCTCGCTGTGCTTCGCCACTTCGTATTGCAGCAGTCGGAGAGCCTCAACTCTGTCAGCGCGCTCGAAAAGGCAATCCACGAGAAGCAGATCGTCTTGAGACCACGCCTGGAACGAACGCATCTGCTGCTCTCGATCTTTCTCCAGCTGCCCGCACCAATCACTTGATGCTGCCTCCTCGTCGCCATTCATGCTGTACAGCACAAAGTGGTCGATCGCTTCGTGGATGTCAGCAAGCTGCTCTGCCCTTGCACGGATACCAAGCAATCGTGTCACCGGACTCTGCCCTTCGCACTTCAACAACAGCTGGCAGACGCGGAATACGATGGTCGCGAACTCCACGAGGATTTCGTCGTCAATTCGATTCGCGTCATCTTGCTGCTGCAACTGAAAGCATATCGCGGCGAGTCGCTCCAAAACTCGCATCCCCATCTCTCGGAGCGCTGCGACGCGCGTGCAGAGTGCACTCATCGAGCGCAGCGTTTCCGGAATGAGTGGCGTGTCCTCGTCAGCTTCTCCCGTCGTCAGCGTGGCTCTTCGGCCGATCGATCCTCCATTCTCGATAAGCAGCCGAGCTCCAGCGACATAATCCCATCGAGCCGCAGATATCAGCGGCGTCTCGCCATCCTCACCTCGGCAGTTGACAGATGCTCCCGCCGTGACCAGCAGCTTGACAACGTCAACGAACCCGGCGCGACCCGCGGCGAGAAGCGGATTGTTGTCTCCAAAGTCTGCGCAGTACACATCGACGCCGCCGTCGAGGAGCAGCTCGACGACTGCCGCGTGGCCGTTCTTGGCCGCGAGGAAGATTGGCGTGAGCCCAGCCGCGTCCTTTCCATTCATCGACGCGCCTCGACCAACGAGATCCTCCACGGTGCTCGCATCCCCAGTCTTGGCCGCTTCGTGGAGTGTCGTCCGGTTGAAGACGCCATCTTCGGTAGGCGAAGCAGAATAGTAACTCATGGCTACTGCAGATCCCAGCACTGTCCTGGCGTTGTCTCGTCCCTCGATCATTGCTTCATTGCGTCTCATGATGTAGTCTTTTCTTTTTAGGTTCTCAACATCGACATTTGCTGTGTCGTACGTCTCGAACACGTTCAGCGAGGCGCGGTCTGCTTGAATGAGATTCTTGTGCTTGCTGAGTGTCGCGTAGCACGCTGCGCTCCATCCCTTCAAATCCGTTTTCTGGATGGAGGCTCCGTTCTCGAGCAGAATGCGAACGATCGGCGCATTGCCCATTCTCGCGGCGTACAGCAACGGCGACTCGAGCGCCGCTAAATTTACATCGGCGCGATACGCGAGCAAGTCTCTCACGATCTGGGTGCGGCCCTTCTGCACGGCGTAGAGCATTGGCGTGATCATCGTTCTGTTCTCCTCGTCCACCTTCGTGCCACGGTCAAGCAGAGTGCGCACAACGCTCGCGTGGCCCTTGCGCACAGCGTTGAACAGCGCAGTCTCGCCCATGACGTCTGTCCAGTTCAACATCGCCCCCTTCTCAAGCAGAAGCTCCGTGATCTCGTCGCTGCCAGCTTTTGCAGCGAAGAACAGCGGAGTTCTGCCGTCATCATTCGCGCTGTTCACCGACGCGCCTCGACGCAGCAGCAGCTCCACAGTATCCACGATCCCTTGCCTGGCTGCGAAGAACAGCGCAGTGTTGCCGCCGTTGTCGCTCTCGTCGACGAGCGTGCAGTCATCATCGATCAGAGCTCCGACGATCTTCGCGCTTCTACCCTCCGCTGCGAAGAACAGAGGCAGCAGCCCAAGCGAGTTCTTCTCGAAAACGGACGCGCCTCGCGCGAGCAGCAGCTCGACGAGCTCCAGGTTACCGCGCGAGGCAGCAAACATCAGCGGCGTCGACCCGATGGCGTTGCGCTCCTCGAGAAACGCCCCACCCGCCGCGATCATCTGCTTGGCGTCGTCCACGCGGTCGCCATGGATCGCGCTGAGCAGAGGCGCCGTCAGCATATTAGCGCCGAAGCGGTCGTCCTCGTCTTTGGTAGCGCTGGATAGAAGCGCCATCCGCGCGTCCGCGCCAGGCTTGTCGTCCTCCTCGCCGTCAGTAGCGCTGGAGACGACCGCCGCGACCGCAGGCTGTGGCTCCTGCGCCTGGCTGCTGCGTTGCGGCTCGGCCGCGCTGCGGTAGCTCTGCTCCTCGCTCTTCGCCTTCCTGCCAAACACCCTCGAGAGTCGCGACGAGAGCGTCATCGTCCAGATCGTCCTGTGCTTCGTGAAAGCAACGCTCTCTTTGGAATGGCTGTTTGCCTTTCTTCAGCCGCTGACTTTGCCTGGAGCGAAGAGCGGCGCCGGTGGGTACACCGCGGCGGAGTGTGGTACAGCTCCCCACCGCTGAAGCGGAGCGAAAGCCTCAGCGTCGGCCATTAACACACAGCGCATGGCAGATATCAACCGCTACGAATGCGCATGCCACCTGCCTGCCGATCAAGCGCCTAGTGGTGTCACTCGCCATCGTCGAGCGCCTTCAACTTCAACTTCTTCCCAACTCGTTACCACATGAAGAGATCATTCGAAACAAATCATATTTAAAAAAGTAAACGCACTCAAAATGAAAAAGCACTTTGTAAACCAACCAACGCCAAAATGGGCCAAAAGGAAAACTCGCCATTGCCACCACGAGCCACGCACGCGAGCAGAGAATGAAGGCAGAAGCGGACCGCGCCGGCGCACCCCAAGCGACGCCCCCGACCGCCCGCGCCGCGCAGATGGGCGGAAGCGTGCTGGGTGACCCCCCGGGCGACGGCGACAAGGGCCACGTGCGCGCGCTGCTCGACCGCGTACGCGCCATCCGCGACGACCCGCAGCAGCAGCACCATTCGTTCTATCCGCCGCACAGCGCCAGCACCAGCACTCACCCGCGGCACGACAGCTCCTACGACGACGCACTCATGGCGAGTGGCGAGTACAAGCGGCCGCGCTGGCAGCCGAGCAGTAGTGCACGCGAGCACGAGTGCGAGCGCGAGGAACCGCCGAGCTACTACCCTGAGCACGGCCGTCGCCGCCACGGCTATGACCATGACCCTGACCCGTTTCAACCGCCGTATCACCGTCCGTCGCATGGGTGTCGTCACGGCGACGACGGCGACGACGACGAACTTTGTGATGCGCGCGACCATGTCTACCACCCGAATCGCTACGAGAGCAAGTCCCGCGCCGAGCGAGCGCATGCGCGTGGTGGCAGTGGCTACGAAGATGAAGACGACGACGACGACGATCATCGCAACAGCGACTTCGCGCGCGGCGGCGGCTCAGCCAGGTCGTCTTCGTCTACTGGATACCAAGACCATCGTCGCCACCCCCATGTGCCACTCATGAGTGAAAGCGACTACCGCCCTCGCTACCGACACGGACACAGGGCTAACGACCCAGCAGCGTATGAACTACCTCCTGCTGCTGCTGCGTTCGAGCATCACTTCTTGCCACCGCCAGTATCACCTCCTGTGCCAAGACACAAAAGCGCGTGGAAGGAAGAGGCAGGCGGACAAGAAGCGCAGTACGCGTACCGAACGCCAGTTTTCCCAGCTGCGATGGCTGGCGGTGCGTACCCGCCACCGCGCTCATACCCTCCGCCTCTGATAGAGAATTTGCAACAACGCCGCAATTCGAATCCAGCGATAGCGCCGGCGCCAGTCTCGCCTGCTTCGCATCACCGCCAGCATCGCAGCACGTACGGCGACGGTCGCCGTCACCGCCACCACCAGGAGCGAGAGCACCGCGACGAGCGCGCCGTGACCGTCAGACACGAGCCGCGCTCACCTCCGCACTCGAAAGCGCGCAGAGCAGCTCACGAGGTGTCTTCGTACCAGAGCACGTCCAACTCGTCTGCAGTGTCCTTTGTTTCGAATGATGAGGATGAAGAGGAGGACGACGGGGCGTTTGGCCACAGAGATGTTGCTGTCAGCGTTGATGAAGATGATGACGACGCGGACGATGACGACGCGGACGACGTGGACGACGACGACAATGCATTGTCCGACTTTCAACGTCGCGCTGTGCACCTCGCCCGCCTCACCCCTGAGATGTACGAAGACCACGAGCTGCACAGTGACTTCCGTCACGCGTTGCACATGGTCATCCCGACGAGCGCGATCGGGTGTCTGATCGGCAACCGCGGCGCCATCATCCGCAGGATCAACGCGCAGACCCAGTGCACACTCTCGATCCGCGACCCGGACGCGTTCTCCATCAAGGACGACCGCGTGCTGCGCATCTACGGGAAAGCCAAGGGCATTTGCCTCGCGCAGCACCTCGTGATCGAGAAGATCCGCATGCATCGCGTGAAGAAGCAAGACCCGAGCTACGTGCCGCTCTTCCAAGGCACGAAGCTGTTCACGCTGCCGCCACTGCCGGAGAACTCCGTCACAAAGAGCATGATCGACTTCGTTGCTGCCTTGCCGAACAGCCAACGGCAGAAGAAGCAAAGCAGCAGCAGTAGCGACGGCGAGTCCACAAATGGCTCACTCAAGTGGCTCGTATCGTCAGAAAACGTGGGCAGGGTCATGGGATCGGGCGGCGCAATCCTTGCTGCGATCGCGCGCGACACCACCACGAAGATCCACATCACGCCCAGCCATGAGATGCCGCGCGGAGGCAAAGTGCGGAGAGTGAATATCTATGGCACACCTGAGAACATCGAAGCTGCGCGCCAGCAGATCGAGAGGAAAGCAGGCGGCCGTGCCGAGACGCCAGGCTACAACGGTAAATGCGGCCAGTACTTCGCGATCCCGTACGCGACAGCTGGCGCGCTCATCGGCGTAAAAGGCAGCGTGTCCCGCAGCATCTCAGAGCAAACTGGCGCACGACTGCAGATCCTGACGAACGAAGACTTGCCGCTCGGCAGTGTCAACCGAACCGTGCACATCCAGGGCAACAGGCAGCAAATCGAGGCGGCGCATGCGATCGCGTGCTCCATGGTGCGCGAGGAGCTTGCAGCGAAAGCGGAGAACTCCGAGGCAGCGGCGCTAGAACCTCTCGTTACGATCAAGATCATCCTGTCCGCGCGTATCGCCAGGTTCTTCTTGGAGCAGCACGGACGCTTGATCCGGGAGATTTCAGAGAAGTCCGGAACGCACGCGCACTTTGCGCCTCCGCTCGACGACGAGACGCGGATCTGCATCATCCGAGGCGAGATGCCCGCAGTGTTTCGAGCCGAGCGACTGATTCTGCAGTTTGTTGCTGGCGACACGATCGCAACGAAGCAAGGCGGCGCGAACAGTCTGGGCTTCGTGCCTCGAGAAAAGCGCAAGCGCAGAACGAATGATTCAGACGAAGAAGAAGAAGAGGAGGAGGACAACGGCGACGGCTTTGATGATGAAGAGCGTACTGCTGCGCTGCGGGGTATGCGCGGGGTGCATCCGGATGCAGCCAGGCGTGGAGGCAGACCGACCAAGAGAGTCAGCGTGGCGTCGTCAGCAAATGACAATCCTGGCAACCGCAGAGTGAAAGTGGTCGCGAGGCTCAACGGGAAACGAAACGGCCGCGCTCAGTCTGGAAGCGGCAGTATGCGACCAAATCCAAACCAGAGATCGAACCCGGAACGCCACCACGATTATCGCGGCAGTGGCGAGAAAGAACCGGACATCATCGACAGACTGCAGGCTCCTCTGCAATCGTCGCGCAGCGGAGGGAATCCGAACAAGAGACAGCGGCGCTAGATGCATCCAAGTCGACGCATTCCCACATTTCCGAGCAACTCAGCACATCCCAACCACCAAGGCAAGCAAGTGAGCGATATATTCGATCAGGACTTATCCGGATGCAAGCGCGCTGCGTCATCACCTTCGCGAGAGGATGCTTGCTGCTGCGGTGGCACAGGCGATGACAGAGAGACCGAGGTAGAGCGGAGAGTTGGCGGCACTTTGCTCGTCGCCACTCTGTTGCGCATCAGCGGCTGGTGTAGTGACGGTAGAGCGCCGCGTGCGCTCCTTCTCGCGGACGCTCTGCTTGTCTCCGCTGTTGTTCGCGTATGTGTGTCGGCGGCGGGTGGCGACAGATTGCAGAAAGGTTGGGAGTGTGTTCTGCGATGGCGACGCGGCGGCATGATCAGCAGAGGCTGTCGTTTGGATGGGTGAGACAGCAGCAGCTTCGAACCTTGAAAGAGGGCTTTGACGCTCTCCGCTCGCCTTTTCAAGCCCGTCAAGCTGGAGCCCAAGTGGCAGCAGCTTCTTCTGCTGACGGAATGCGCCTTCCTGCGCGCTTTGCGAGAGCAGCTGCGCTTCGTCTTCTGCCAGAATGTCGGCGCAAGTCATCGTCATCGACTTTGTGCGGCGAATCGTCCCTGCCGCGTGCGATGCGTGGGTGCCACTTCGTTGCTGGCGTCCTTGACGACGAAGAAGCCCGTTCTCGAGCTTCAGAGCCGCCACTGCACGCTGCGCTTCATCGAGCAAGTGCTCCAGGTCGCGAGTGTGCTGCTGGAGGCTGGTGGTGTCCCCACAGTGCTGGGCTTCGCAGTCCTGCCGCCGCAGCTGCTCAGCGTTCTGCTGTCGCACATCCGACTCGGCAAGCGCCAGCAGAAGAGTCTGGTTCTCAAGCTGCAAGCTGGAGACTCGGTTTTCAAGCACCTGCGCGGTCGTGCGCGTTACTCGCTTCTCGCTTTGCAGAAACGTGAGCATCGCGTCGCGATCCTCGAGCTTCCGGATCAGGTTGTTGTTCTCGCACTGAAGGCGTCGCGCGGTCGTTCGGAGGTTGTCGCGCGCGGCGACTGCCTCGTGGTGGTCGAGCGTGAGCTGCTTCACCTCCGCACTCAAGTACTCTCCGTCCCGCTGAGACTGCGTGAAGAGCGCCTCCAGTTTCTTCTTGGCAGCCTGCGCCATCTCGTGTTTTTGCTGCAGCTCGACGAAGCGCAAGTGCTGCTTGCCTTGCTCGTTCTCGAGCTCGATGCAGCGGCGCTTGAGCTCGTTGTTCTCCTCCAAGACACTTTTCAGATCTGTGCTGCGCTGCGGACACGATCGGCAGGTTTCTGGCTCGGCTTCAGTGGTTGCGGTCGGCTTCACGAGCCACGGCAGATCTTCCCCACCGCCACGACTGCCAGTGCCACTGCTGCTGCTGCTCCTGTTGCTCGCGCTATTGTCACCGGGCGATTCCGTCCAAGCCTCGCGGAGCTTCGCCAGCTCGCACTCCATCGCGCCTTGCTGCGCTTCAAGCCGTGCTTTGTCCGATTGAGCGAGCTCAAGTTGCTGCTGGCAGGTGTGAAGCTGGCTGAACAGCTCCTGGTTTTCGTCTCTCGCGTCGCCGAGCTGCTCGAGGAGCTCTTTGCCCGCACCCGCAGCGAGCTGGAGGGTTTCCTGTTCGGCAGCCAGCTCGATCAGCACGTGCGCCAACTTGGTCTGCAAGAAGCTCTCCCGCGACGAACGCGATCGGCTTTCCTGCTTCGGGTCGTCTTTCGATAGCGACTGGGACTGGTCGTCTTCTCCGTCTTCTTCTGGGCTGTTGTTGTCGGCTGCATCGTCGCACTGAAGTCGGTCGCCACCACCGAGCATCCGAGCGAGGAGCTGGGAGACTCTCGCGAGCAGACTGCGCTCGTGCTGATCGTGAGCTTCGTCGTCCGCATCGCTGCTATCCGTGCCGAGCTCCCAGTCGTGGTTGTCCGAGTCGAGCTTGGCCGCAGAGCCGCCGTTGCTGTCGCCAACGCCCGTCTTGTGTGCGGCTGCGTCAAAGTAGCTCTGCTGCTGCTGCGCTGGCGAGTCCCACAGACTCGCGCTCTGGTTCGCTGTCGCCGCCATGCCGAGCGTCGCTGTGTTCTGCTGCGCGTGTCTTTGCAAATGGGCGGCAGCAATGGAAGCAGCAATGGAAGCGGAGACGCGCGACTCTTTGCCGTGAAGCGTCGTCGGTCTCGTCTGCCTCGTCTCGCCTCGCAGAAACTTTTTAAAGCAACACGCAGCGCAGCGAATCCACAACGACGATTGGGGCGTATTCTTAGCCGCGCAAGCCAACTTGCGCAACCCACGAAGCGAGGCTGTCTCCTCCTCCTCGTGTCGCGCTGTCGGCTGATCCTCGATAGAGGCTTCGACAGGCGAGCTGGCGCTGAGTGTCGCACTGACAGTCGCGTGGCGGCGGCGGCGGGAGATGCCAGGCTCTTCCATCTGCTCAGCCTGCGCGGCGTTCGCTTGCGATGCGGTATGGTCGACAATGAGAGCGCCATCCGACGCCTGACAGGACGCGCTGAGACTCTCTCTCGACATGAGCGCGATGGCGCTGAAGAGCTTCAAGACTGCACTATTTGTGCCGAGCAGGGGTAAATTTAGAGTCTTTGGAGTGACTCAGATGACTCGCGAGAGTGAGTGAGTGCGTGACAAGAGCTTCCAGAAGAGTTGCCCCTGGTGTAAACCGCGAGAGTGAGCGAGTGACGCCGTGGCCCCGGGATCGACAGCGCGCGTGACGAGCGAGACTCGGATGGCGCATCTGAGTGAGTTGTCTGCTATCACAGTTCTGGCATCTCGCAAGTCCGGCTTCGAGCGTATCCTGCCTCATCACGACTGTTGGAATGGGCTTTGCTCCAAATGTGTGTGCGTAACAAGGTGCTCGCCATGGAGACGCGAAGCGAAGGCGAGACGAGCTGTTCCGAGAGCGGTCGCTGGCGATCGCCACGAAGACGGGGTACCCTTTCGATTTCCAGACGAAGCGCGTCGACCACGGCATGACAGCGGCAACGAGATCCCACGAGCCTGCTGTAGCCGAGGTGCGTCTGACGTTCAATGCAGCAGTGGCTAGCCTTGCCACCGCCATGCAGCGCTGCAAAACTGACAAGCTGCGTATGTGCCTCGACAAAGATGGACTCGGACACGAAGCGCTTCACACAAGAAGAACTCGCTGAAGCTGTACGTTTGCATTCGAGGATCATGTCCTCTTGATCTCGTACCTTGCTCGTGGTGAGTCTGATCTCCCGTGTCTTCCGGTCATTGTTGTCGGCAGACTCGCCGCTGCCAAGATCGCATCCACTCGGCGCGCGAGAAGGAGTTCCAGACGCGGCGCGCGCAGTGGCAGCAGGAGCAGGAGAAGCAGCTGCGCAGCGAAATGGCTGGGCACGAAGCCCCTGGACTCGCGGCGAAGCGGCTGCGCGACCGCAAGCTCAAGGAGCGGGCAGCCCAGGAGCAGAGCATCAACGCGCTCATCACGCAGCAGCCGTCGTCCATCGAGGCGATGAACATTGCGCGCATGCTCTCGCCGCGGTTCGAGGAGCGCGTGGTGTTCACCCCGTCGGTCGCCAAGCACTCGGCCGAGGACGAGCGCGTCAAGCACCTGCTCGCGAGCGCGCGTGTGGGCTCGTACTATCAGTAAGAAGAAAAGCGCAGAGGCGACCGAGGAGAGACTCCAGTTGACAGCGCAAGCCCGTGAACAACGCCAGCCAAAGTCGTACAAGCTTGCCTAGCGAGTATATCTTTTATCTTTTTCGACTTTGTGAAGCTTTGGTGTTGTGCGGCTCCTGCAGCTCTCAGAACTTGCCGCGCAAGCTGTTCCTGTTCAGGACGAGCGCGTTGCCGTACTTTGTGTGCGCGGCGTTGTGCCGGTGCTTGTTGTTCGTGGCGTCGCGCGCTTCGAGATCGCGCTGGTAGAAGTCCACCTGCGTCTGCGTCGCGTACCGACCCTCCATGTACATGGCGTAGCGCTCGTCGTCCGTGAGCGGCTGATCGTGGTCGTTGTCGTGGCTCCACTTGGCCGCAAGCGAATGGATCTTGCTGGGCGAGGGCTCGCGCGGCGGGAAGAGCGTCTTGGTGTACTTACGGTTGAGCTTCTTCGTCACGTGCAGTAGCTCCTCCTCCAGCCGCCGGCGGTGCTGCCGCAGCCTGGCATCTTCGCTGAGTGGCGCTTGCGCTGCTGGATGGGATTGCTTGCTGCTTGCTGGAGCCGCTTGGAGCTGCAGTGCGAGGTCGAGCGCGTCCTTCTCGCTCTCTGCTGCTGCTGCTTCACCCCGGAGCTGGTCGTGGAGAATGCGTCGCGGATGCGGCAGCGTCGGCGCGGATCTGGATGTGCTCAGTGTGTCTTTGCCGTCGGTGCGCGCCAGGCGACCGTACTGGAGCTTGCGCGTCACGGGCGTGCCGGGGACGAAGCGCTCCTTCGGTCGTCCCAGGTGTTCGCCTAGCGTGTTCATGTTTGCCACGGGCTTGCACGTCTGTTTAAGAGTCGCACGCTGGTGTCAGCACGCAGCACAACAAGCAGACAAGCAAGCGAACAAGTCTTACCTTGCGGCTTTGCTGGATGTCGAGACCGGCGTTTGCTTGCAGCAGCATCTCGTTGCGCACATGGTCAGGCAGCAGTGGAGATCGCTCGCTTGGGCACGGAAGGCGCTTGAGCAGGTCGAGCGTCGATGTACCCGTGGCTCGGTGCGCGTAGGCGTCCAGCACATCGTCGCCACGCGGCTGGTTCTCGTCGACGCGGCTAGCAACTGCGCGCATTTGTGATCTGCGCAAGTCCCATGGATCGACCGAGCCTAGAGCGAGTGTTGATTCAGACTCTGTGCGAGTCAGTCTGCGCACCACGAGAGCAAGGAGGAGTGTGCTCAGGTTGCAAGGTGGTGGGCTGCATGAGCGTATTTTTAGGCTCGCGCGTGAGGGTCTGAGTGAGATCTGAAGAACCTGGAGCCCTGACGCTGCGGACTCCCTCCCTCCCTTCCTCTGTCCGACCAGATCCCGTGGATGTCGCGAGGAGAACAAGCCATGATCCGATGCGCTGCATCGAGGTGTACCCGGGCTCGCGACGCTTGTTGCGATCTCCTCACTGCTCAGACTCCAAGTTGATCTGCAGCAAGCAAGCCAGCACCTCACCTCAGCAGTAGCAGCACGAGCCAGCAGGCGACAAGCACCCGGACTTCGTCCTCTCCAAGATGATGGTCACACCGCTGCCACAGGGTCGGAAAGCTCCAGCCTCGCCCGTGAAACACAGCTCCACCGCCACCACGAAGCCGCAGCCTCTGAAACTCATGCAGAAAAGCGACCAGATCGAGTTCCCGTCGGGAGCCAAGTCGCCGATCAAGAAGCATCTCAAGAACGCGGCGATGGCCAAGTGGTCCAGCAGCACAAACCCAACTCCTGCAGCGAGAGCGCAGGTGCTGCACAAGCAGAGCCCAACTCCAGTAGTTACAGTCAACTCAAGCGGAGCGAAGATGGCGACCTTGAGGTGCGTGTTGCCGGCATTCCGAGGAACTCCAACACCCATGTTGCACCGCACTACAGCAACTTTGTGTCTTTGTGTCTTTGTGCTTGTGTTTATGCTCAGAGCGTCGATCATCCAGGTAATGCTCGGGCTGCTGGATCAGGAGCAGCCGACCGTTGAAGGCACGATCCCGATCCTGCAGGCGCTCGCGGCGCTGCCTCTCGATAACCCGTCGGTGCGCTGCGAGTGTCTCCAGATGCTCAAGAAGCTCGACGAGGCGTCCTTCAGTCCGTCCAAGCCGCAGCAGCCGTCGCAGTCGCAGCAGTTGCGCGGCCATGATCCGCGCTTCGACGCCGCGTCCGATATCCCAACGTCCGAAGGTGACGGCGAGGACGAGGACGCGATGCCGCCATCGTTCGTCTACGAGTACGACGACACGACTCCTCCGCAGTCCCAGAAGTCTCCGTTCTCAGCATCGTTCAGTGCGGACAAGCGAGCGATTGGCAGCCGCAGCCGAGGCGCCAAGAAGGACAGCGGTCGCGCCAAGAGCCTGAGTCTGCACCACTGCAAGGAGTTTCTGCTCGCGTGTGCCAACGAGATCCACGAGCTCGAGGACGAGAACCCGAACTTCGACTACGCCGAGGAGACGAGCTGCGAGACCACAGCCACTCACCGTCGCAAGAGCAGCAAGAGCAGCAGGATGACGACCGTGATGCAGATGCTCGCGTCCTCCCGTAACAGAGCCATGACGACCAAGTTCGACTACGCGTCGACCGCAGCCTCGTCTGCGTCCGTGAGAACCGAGATCGGCCTGGGCTTCGCCCACTGCGATGACGACGTGGAAGCCGACCAGGGCTCCGAGTTCTCCGAGGTGCTGCGTCGCGCCGACTACCTGAGCGACTTTGACGATCACGACGACTTTGAGGCTCCGAGTCTCAGGCAGCAGCGCCAGCAGGCTCTCCGAGAGCTCGTGAGCGTTCGCGGCCGCGTGCTGTGTCGCCAGGCGATACGCCAGCTGCAGGCTCCGCCAGCTTCGTCGTCGCCAGGTGAGCTGCTAAAGCTCAAGCTCCGGGTCTTCAACGTGCTCAAGCGCAACGGACTCCAGTCGCGGCGCAATGCGTCGAGAAAGCGCCTCGCGTTCCAGAATCTGAAGACGCATCTGCAGCAAATGCGCCTCAAGCGCTCGACGATGAAGAAGCTGAGCACCGCGACAAATTGGCTCAAGAGCAGCAGCAGTCGAGACTCGGCTGCCAAGAGGATGGCGGCTGGAGCGTCAGTGTTAACGACGACGACGGCAGCGATGCAGCCACTGGACAGATCCACGCGCGTGAAGCTGCTGCTGAGCCAGCACCTGGACCTGCTCTTCATCGTGCTCTGCGCGGTCTTCCTGCAGAGCATGCTCAGCTGAGCTCTGAGCCCTCAGACGACTGGATGCCACGAGATCTCGCGAGACACCTTCATCCCACCACTAAGAGCTATTGACAAACAACACCTCCACATGCACAAGTCACATGCACACGACGCAGATGAATAATACATTGAGAGTTTGATTAAATTACTGAGGCCGCTCGCTCTTCCTCGTCTCGCCCGAGCTGCTCATACACACTCACACCGCCCGCCTCGTCTGGTTCCGCCTCTACGCGCTCGGATCAGCCTCCAGCCAGCCTCTTCATGCGGGCGGCTGGGGATCTCGTCCCTGCGGATCTCGTCTCCGCGGCTGCTATCATCTGCTAACGTGTCTGTTGTCTCGTACGCCACCACTCACTCGCCTCTCCTGCTGCTCTCGGCCATGGACGTTGGTTCTTCTGCTCTTCGCGGACCCGGCTTCTACCGAGGTCCCGATGGCTCGTACTCTCGGAGCATTTACCGAAAGTTGGCGGACGACCGCAGCTGCCCGTCGTGCTTGTCCGCGAGGAACGTGCCGCTGGGCACGACGCCAAAGTCCGTGAAGCGGCCCATGCCGGCGCCGCCCTGCACCGCGAGCGCCACGTGCAGCGCGCGCAGCCAGTCCTTCATCTCGGCCTCCGAGTACGCCGCGAGCAGCACGCGGCGGCCGCCCTTGCCGCGGACCGCGAAGCGCCACACGGTTGCGTGGCGGCCGTCGTAGACCGAGTCCCGCGGCATGATCTCAATCGCCTTGGTCGAGCACTGCGACAGGTCGATCTCGCCGCGCTTGCGGCCCTGCTCCTCGCGGAAGAACGTGATCTTGGCGCTTGTGAGCACCACGTGGCGCACTTTCCAGCCGCCGCTCGCCAGCAGCCCGAAGCCCTGCTTGAAGAGCAGTCCAGTCTTGAGCGGCGTGGTAGGGGAGAGCCCCTCGAGTCCCGTGCCGCGGCCGAAGCGCGACGCCGTCATCATCAGCGACTCGCGCGACAGCTGGAAGCCGTGCTCGTCCACGACCATCGTGCGCGGCAGGCGGCTCGGGTCCGGGCACAGGATCGCGTCCACGTCGTCGTCGGCCTCGTCCTCGCCCGCGCCTTCGAGCAGCGGCACCTCGGCCGACAGCGGCATGGACATCACGCACGTGAGCAGGTCGTCGTCGTCGCCGTAGAGGAACTCGGACTCGTCCGCGCTCGCGGCGTCGTCGAAGTGGGCGTCGAAGTGGTCGTCCTCGGCGTCGTCGTTCAGCTCGTCGAAATTGTCGAAATCGCCCGGGTCGTCGGTCTCCTCGTCCTCGTCCGCGTTCGTCTTCTCGGTCGTGCGCGTGGACGACGTGCGGCTGCGGCCGTCCGCGTCCAAGCCGCCGTGGTGGTTGTATTTCTTCTTCACGCTGACGCTGTTATATCGGTCGCCGTCGTTCTCCTGCGGCTGGTCGTCGTCGTCGTCGTCGTTGCCGGCGCCGGCGCCATTTTCACTGATCGCGGACTGCGGGTGCGCCTTGGGGACGGCGACCGCGTGAGCCATGGCCGCGAGCATTTGCGCGCGCTGCGGGTTGACGCGCGAGAAGCGCGAGGAGCGGAACTCGAGGATGCTCGGCCGCATGTCGTGGGTGGCCGCGGCCATGCCGACGCCCACGCCGGCGGGCTCTTCCATCATCGGCATGCGCTCGTCGTCGAAGAGATACGCCTCGAGCGACTGTGAGAGCGGCGACGCGGCGTCCTGCGGATGCTCGTGCTGCGGCTGCGGCTGGTGCTTTTGCGGTCGGTGGAACCACGAGGGCATGGCCGGAAGTAGGGTCTGGCTGACACAGGAAGCACTCACTCTTGCGCACACGGCCTCTACTGTCTGCGGGGCAAAGGTGGCCAATGCGCTGGCGCCGGCGGGCGGATCGTGGGATTGCGGCCGGCGCAGCAAACGGACGCGAGCAAGAGACCACACGAGTAGCAAGGCTTTTGGAGCCTGGGATGCGAGCATGCTGCTGACTTCCCCGAACCCTCGTAACTGGACGGATCGCGCGCCGGATAGGGGGTGCCAAAGTGCAGTTTTATCCGGGAAGAGGAGGCTATACGCGTATAGCATTTTTGAGACCACCATGCGTGCGCGAGTCCATGCAGGCGACAGGTGCTGTCTCACAGCGACATACAGCAAAATGCGGCAATCAGGCAGCGTCGAGACATCAAATCACATGCAGCCGCGCAATATGCACAAAGAGGAGCGAGACTGTACGCTTTGTCTTCCGCCCTCCGCTTTCGAGTTGTTGATGGCGTTACGCTGCACAGCACCTCAAAAAGAAAAGCCTGGAGAGAAGAAACCGTGGCAGAGGCGCGATTGATTGGTATCCAAGAACACACACAAAAGCCACACACGATTGAAATATCCATCCACCACCACCACCACCGCGTTGGACTCCATGCCGACCGCGTTTGACTCCATGGATGTGGCTGGCTGCGGGTTGCCGTCTCGTGGGTTGCCGTCTCGTGGGTTGAGATATCTCGGCCACATGTCCACACTAAACGCCGAAAGAATCCCAGAAGCAGCATGTCTCGGAATCCAGCCGGCTGTTTGACTATCAGTTTGCTCTGAGACGCCGCGTGAAAATGCCTCGAGCATTTCTGCTGAATCGGCTGCCTTGCGCGCATGGCAGCCCCGTGTGTGTTGCACACCCGGGTCGACTAAGACTTCGCGATCGTTGACGCGTGTATAGCTGCGTGTATACCGCGGTGGACGATCTTTGGCAGATGAGAGCCTGGCGTGCGATCGCGAGCGAGCCAATCCGCGTTACTGCTCTCTGACTCACGCACAGCAAACCGCTGTGACTCCAGCCAGCACACACGGCTGGAGCAAACGAATGCGCTCTCGCTGCAGGTCACGAGAGGGTTTAAAGAAGGCGGGATGCGAGCGTGGACGTCCGAGGGATTTGCGCGCCTCGTTGGACCCTCCAGCATCTGGATGTGTGTGGCGACGACAACTCTGTCTGCACTCGCTCGATTCTGCAGAAAAGCAGGCAGGTTTGACAGAATGCAGAGCGGTCTTCTATTCGGAGCGCTGTCTCACCACGATGCGGCTCTGTTACAAGCCCTCTTTCATTACAAGTCCGCTTCGAATACAGCGCTCAGAGGCCAGTATACCAGGCCTACACTGTGCTCGTCACCGATTATCTGCGATCAAAACCGAGCACGAGCGAGCACGAGCACCAGCAGACACGTTACAGGCAGCGATGGCGGCGAGTGTCGTGAGCTTCAAGAAGAAGAAGAGTGGCGGCAGCAAAGGCGCTGTCAGCCGCAAGCGCGCGCGCCGCAGCTCCGAGGACGAGAACGAGGCCGACGTGGCGGAGGAGCACGTGCTGCAGACTATCGGGGAGGTGCTCGAGGATCAGCGTCTGCGCGCGCAGGCGCTGCGTCAGGAGCTCCAGAGCGGCGGCGGTGGATCACATGGCTCCGGTAGCAAGCGCAGTGCGGGTGTCTCCAGCTCTTCGTCGCAGACGCAGGCGGCGGCGCAGTACGGACTGCACGACCCGAAGAAAGACGGCTCGGCCGGACAGAAGCTGCTCAGCCTGCTGGACGGACAGTTCACTGGCCAGAGCACGACGACCCAGAAGGATCAGCACGAAGAGCTCCTGTGCGTACATGATATGCTGCTTGTGCTGGCGTAGCAGATGTGCTGCGTGTGACTAACCAGCTAAGTCGTGTGTGTCCTGCATCCCCACTCCACAGGAACAAGTACATTGACGAGAAGCTGGGGAAGAGCAAAGCGGACGAGGCATCCGAGTCGCAGCCGCAGGACGCGCTCTCGGCCCTGCGCAGCGAAGAGGACGCGCTCTACGCGCTGCCGGAGCACCTGAACCCGCAGGTGCCAACCGCGTCGAAAGGCGCGGGCGACGAGAACGGCAACGGCGGCGTGCTCATCTGGAGCACGGGCATCGCCGAGGTGGAGCTCCCGGACACGTACAAGGAGAAGACCGTCGTGGCCACGAGGACCGCGCTCGAGCGCGAGCGCGTGAAGAGCGGCCGCGCGGCGGTCAGCTCGGCGCTGCCGGCCAACTTCAGCACGGACTTCAATCGCCACCGCAGCGCCTACGTCGCGGAGCTCAAGAGCCTCAACAAGGACGAGAAGCGCGAGCGCGGCTTTCGTAATGGTGCGTGTGCATGGTTGCGTGTCTTGTGTGTGTGCTGCCTTAGTGCGCTTGGTGGTGTTCTGGTAGCTGACGAATGGTGGTGGTGACTCTGTGCTGCGGTGTGCTGCAGTGCGGAAAGACCAGTCGAGCGACGACATTGCGATGTCGCGCTTCCGCAAGTTCGAGAGCCGCCGCAAGTTCAAGTGATCGCTCGGTGTGCTGAGGAGACAGACACAGACGCAGTCCATGTATTATGATCCGATTAGCATGCTGCTTCACTCTCGCTCATGGTCGTCCGTGTCCACCATCCCGAGACACTTCGTGCGCTGAGGATCTCATTTGCGATAGGGTCAGGTGGGTGGACTGCGCGAGATGGTGGCGTAGTGAGGCTGCTGCCACCTGATGTGGTGTGGTCCACGTGAACGATCGCTGGCTTTCTTTTCGAAAGCCCAGCAAACCAAAAAATGCCAGCGCAGCTTTCGATTCTCCATCTCGGCCACGTATCATTCGCACCGGCAGGCAGCACTCGACTGCGCCGCGCGTGAGAGAAAGACAGAGCTAGCATGAGCTGGCTGTGGGGCAACGAGACCACCGAGCAGGCGCAAATCGTCGTCAGCGCGCTGCAGAGCGAGCTAGACGAGCGCGAGGTGAAGATCCAGGCCCTCGAGGCTGCGCTGCGCCGCGAGCAGCAGGACTTCCAGCAGCTGCTGCAGGGCGAGATCCGCGAGCTCGAGGCAAAGAAGACCAAGATCCAGGCGGACCTCGCGGACGTGGACGCGCTCATCCGCGACAAGCAGAAACTGCTGGCGAAGGGCAAGAGCGGCGGCGCAAGTAGCACGAAGAAGAAGGCGAAAGCGGCGAGCAATGGCACAGCGCCGCTGGAGAAGAAGGCGGGGTCCGAGAAGAAGAAGAAGAAGCCCAAGAGCGACGACAAAGCCACTGCGAGCGTCGCAGCGAGCGGCAAGAAAGCCGTAGCGGCAGCAACAGCGAAGAAACCGACGACGACAGCGCTGCCGATGGACGAGAACCTGCAGAAGGTCGCCAAGGTTGAGCCGAACGTGGCATTCATCATCCAGCGCAGCACGAACTCAAACACGGTCGTGTACGCGGGGCAGGTGAAAGGCAGCGGCGCGTCGAAGAAGCTGGACGCGGCCAAGCCGCTGGACGTCTACTGGCTCATGTACGAGAAGGACGGCGCGCCGCGCGAGGACCTCAACATGATCGAGCGCAACACGGCGTACGGCGCGTCGTGCTCGGCGCACGCGACGCTCACGGACCAGTTCCTCGTCGTGCTCTCGTCGCTGAAGGACCGCGAGTGCGTGCTGTCGCTGGACGCGCACGGCAACGTGCAGGCGCGCACGGTGATCGGCGGTAAGCGCGACGTGGTGCTGCGCCGCGTCTTCGTGCAGATGACGACCGGCTGGGTGCCCACGGTCGACTACGTGGAGCTCTTCGGCGTCGACCCGGTCACGCTCGAGCCCGTGTACGAGAAGAAGAGCAACAAGTAATGTTGAATAGTTTTATGTGGTGGTGGTGATCTATCGTGCGCTGCTTGTTCCCTCTTCTCGAAGCCAAAATCGACGAAAGCAACGCGAAAGTCAACAAAATCTCTATCAAGTCTACAGCGCACGCCGCATCATCACGAGCGCTGCAGCGCCGAGCGTCGTGCCGAGGATGCCACGCAGCACGTCCTCGGGCACGTCGTGCGTGACGTACTTGGACGTGGCGTACACGCCGATCGCGAGCGCGCCGCCCACACGCGCGGCTGTGGGGATGTGGATCGCCTTGGCCTTCACGTTGTGGTACGTGGACGCGGCCGCCGTGGGCACGATCGAGAGCAGCGACGTGCCGATGATCGTCTCCTGCGGCATGTCGCTCGCGGCTGTGAGGTACGCCGTGATGAGGATGCCGCCGCCGAGACCGCACAGACCCGAGATGAAGCCCGCGCCGGCGCCGGCGAGCAGGTACTTGGCGTTCGCAGCCGCGAAGCCCGGCACGTCGCGCTGGATGCGCTCGCTGTACGGCTCTGATTGCGTGGCGGCGAGCGGCTGGCCGTAGAACTGTAGGTCGAGCGGGTCTGCGTTCGCGCTCCACTTGGGGAAGTACGCGCTGTTCTTCAGAAAGATGAGCGGCGAGCACGCGAACATCGCGGCGCCGACCACGAGCGACAGGCGCTTGCTGCTCAGCCGCTGCGCCATCGCCACGCCGTAGCGCGTGCAGACGATCGCCGGCAGCGTCGTCATGAGCGCCAGCGGGTAGTTGCACGCGCCGGCCTCCAGGTGGTTCCACGCGCCAACCGACGCAGCCACCGTCACTGCGCCGATGGACGTGCCGTTCACCGCCTGCTGCGACAGCGTCGTGAACTTCGCCAGCGTCTGTTCATTGAGTGTGTGGCAGTCCGATGCGTTAGTGGGTCACAGGCATCGGCAACGCAGAGCATTCATGGAGAAAGGCAGCGAACGCACCGGGATCAGAATGAGACCGCCGCCAACGCCCGTGAGCGCCGAGACGACGCCGGCGATGCCGCCAGCTGTGAGGCCGACGGGGAGTGGGATCTCGGCGCTCTTGGACACCGACTCCTTCGTGGCGGAGCAGAAGATGCGTCGTCCTGGTGTTCTCGCTGCTGCTCCTGCTGCTCGGGTGCTCGTGGCGACAACCGAGACGGACGGACGCGCGTGCGGGGAGGTGCGCAGCGCGGCAGAGCAGGAGCGGAGTGGTGCGCGGCGGAGCAGCATCGCGGGCGTGGAGTGTGCAGGCGGCGGCGGATTGGCGAGTGCGAGCGCGGCGAGACGCTCTGGCGAGCAGCTCCGCGGCTCAGGAGGGCAGGTCGGCGCTTGCTGATGGCTTTCACTTGTCGCGACGCGGCCGACGTGTCGCGCACAGCTGGTTCGCCTCAGATCATCAGCTCTGAGTCTGAGGGGGAAAGCTGATAAGCGCGCTTTGTGATATTTGCGATACAAAATGAAAATGCTGCGGACGACGATGGCGACGCTGCGCTCCAGGAAGATGCTCCTGCGATGCAGCAGCAAAGCGCTGCACGCTGATTACCGTAGCGTGTCGCGACTCCCCACTCGCCGGTGCGTCGCTACTACTCACGCGCCTCCGCCGCCAGCTGCTCCCTCCTCACCCGAGAACGACAGGAAGCGGACGGAGAAAGACAGCGAGGGCGAGAGCAGCAACCCATGGCGCCACTTCCAGGCGTTCAGCGGCATGGACGCGTACATGGACGTCACGCTCATCCAGTACAGGAACAAGGACGAGAGCAGCGCTGCTGCGAAGGAACCCGTCGACCCGCAGCAGCCTGCGCAGAAGAAGTCGGGCGACTGAGAGACGATCGTGAATGGCTCGCGTGACTCAAATACATATCAATTTCACAGTGCTGTCGTACTCGCTGCGCGTCTCCGTGCCTCTCCCCCTCTCTTCTCTCTGTTTCTGTGTGTGTGTGTGTGTGGCTTTCTAAATGAGCATCACCATCGGGTCGTCGCCGTCGCGGATGTACATCAGCTTGTTCTGCTCCTCTAAGGAGATCAGCACCTTCTCTAACTCTGCGCGCGCCACGAGGTTGCTGCGCGCGCGTGTCCGGTTCACACGCTCCAGCACGTCCGTCAGTGGGAACGCGTCGTCGTCGTCGTCGTTCTGGCCCTCGCCGCTGCGCGTCATGTCGGTCAGCGCTTCGCACACGTCGTCCGCGAGCTCGTCCACACTGCAGTCGCCGCAACAGAAGAAAAGCGCAGCGTGAGTACAACAATCAGCAGTTACTTCACAAGAAAAAGCACAGGACGACGCACCTCCACGACCCGCGGTCGCGTTTCCTAGACTCTGGCTTCGGCATCTTGTCGTCGTCCCTGACCGGCGTCGCAGGCGCGTCCAGGTCGTCGTCGATCGGGTCGACAGTCTTGAGCACCGAGAGGCTCGGTCCTTCCTCCTCTGCCAGCGCCATGTGCTGGTCGTGGTGCGCCGGCGCCTTCTCGTCGCTCACGCTCGGCTCGGACGCCTCGTGGTACAGCGCAAAGCTCATCAGGTTCATCGCCTTCTCCGCGTCCTCCTTCTCGATTGACTTGCTCAGCCGCGCCTTCGCGTGCGCCGACGCCAGACGAATGAGCGTCTCCAAGCTACGCGCCGTAACAGGGAGCGTGCGCGCGTTCTGCTGGGAACGCAGCTCGGCGTAGCCCTCGGCGATCAAGTCGATCGCGCTGTCCGTCAGCACCGGCTGGAAACGGGTCTTGGCGTAATAAATGTACTTCTTCAGGAAGTCCAGCGTCAGGATGCCGTTGCCGCTGCCGGCGTACGAGGACGACTGGAAGCCGCCGTGGAGCAGCGGGTCGTACTTCTGGAAGATTGAGTCCGCCGCGTCCGAGCTCTCGCCTGTGTCCTTCAGCAGCGCCATGTGGTCCGTCGAGCTCACTTCGAACGACAGCGGCACGCCTTCCTGCCCTGCGCGCGTGTATCGGTGCATGCGCAGCACGTGGTCGGAGATGTTTCGGTCGGCGCCGCGGTCGAGCTTGTCGAGCACGACGAAGAGCAGATCGAAACGCGAGAGCAGCGAGTCGGGGAGTCCGATGTTTTCCTGCGGTTTCTTGTTCTTGTTGTACTGGCCATACACCGGGTTTGCCGCAGCCAGCACACTGCAGCGCGCGTTCAGCGTGGCGTGGATCCCCGCCTTGGCGATCGTCACCGTCTGCTGCTCCATCACTTCGTGGATCGCCACGCGATCGGCTTCGCTCATCTTGTCAAATTCGTCAATGCACACGATACCGCGATCGGCGAGCACCATAGCGCCAGCCTCCAACCGCCGCTCCTTCGTCTCTGGGTCCATCGTCACCGCCGCCGTCAGACCGACGCCGGACGAGCCACGACCGGTTGTGTTGACTGCCAGTGGCGCGATCGTGCGCACGAAGCGAAGCAGCTGCGACTTGGCTGTCGACGGATCACCGACCATGAGGATCTGGCGGCATCACGACACAATGAACAGCATCAGACTACACTGTTGTTGTTGTTTGTCACGATCATGTCCACGATGCAGCAGACTCACATTGACGTCACCACGCAGATGCGTGCCGTTCTCGAGGTTCTTCTCGACGCCGCCGAGCAGCTGCAGCAGAAGCGCCTTCTTGATCTCGGCGTGGCCGTAGATCGACGGCGCGACGGAGCGCGCGAGGATGTCGAACGCGTCCTCGCGTTTCGCGAACTCGCGCACGTTCAGCAGATCTTCCGTGGACATCACGATGCCATTCACCTGGTGAGAAAGAGCAGCAGAGCCAGTCAGCCAAGGTACGCAGCTCGCGATGTGCGAGAGGGCTACACACAACGCAATGCAACACATACCTCCTTGCCCAGCAGCTGGACGTTGTTGGCGATGAGAACCGTGCGGAAGACAGCGGTAGCCTCAGCAGCAGACTTGCTGCTCAGCGGGCGGTAGATGCCGATGATGCGCACGCGGTCGCCCGGCTTGCACTTGTCCACGAGATCGTTCTCAACGATCACGTCGCACGAGCGCGGCAGCTGGCCGAGCGGCGCGGTCTCGGGCGTCTCCTGCATGCTCAGCATCTGGTAGTCCTTGTACTGCGAGAGACCGAACTCCGTCTCCAAGAAGTTCCCGTTCTCATCCTTGGTCGGGTACACACTGGAGGTCGGGAGCCCCGAGAGCGACGTGTTGTCGCGGTACTCGCGCGACAGGATCGCGTTCGTCTCCTTGCAGAAGTGCACCGACTTGACCACTTTCGGACGCACGGCCGAGCACTTGGTGATGATCCCCTGCACGCACACCATCTGGCACAGGTACGACGCCAGCAGCCCGCGCGGGTTCACGTTGTGGTGCCCGAAGTCGCCCTCGAAGCCCACGTGGAAGACCATGTCCTTGCTCGACTCCTGCTCCTTGCTGCCGTACATGCTGTCGTAGTTGAACACGAGATCCTTCACGGCAGCCTCGAACGGCGGCACGTACTCCATCGGGCTGCGCAGGATTCTGCCGTCGTCGTCGCGAAGTTGCGAAGCGCAACACATACATGTCCAAGCGGTCAGTATCACGCGAGCGTACAGCACATTGTACTCGAACCCATGGATGCAATGTCGGTCGGTACCTGTCCGCGATGTTGTCCTGTCCGCTCGTGGCCGGGTCCGTGAACGAGCTGTCGTACTCGCGCAGATCGTTCAGATCCACCGCCAGGCGCGAGTTCTTCTGACTCATCATGGCGCGCAGCTTCTCCGAGTAGTTCCCAAAGCCATCCTAGTACCAATAACAGCGTCGTTCGCGTCAGCCTCACGCGTCCGCCAGCCCAGCCGCAGCCGCCACACAAGCGCGCACACACACAGCACAGACTCACCTCGTTCTCCAGGAAGTGCTGGAAGTAGTTTTTGTGGCGGCGGAAGGCCTCGTCCAGCGCGTCCTGCTGCAGCTCCATTTGCTCCTCTCGCTCGGCGCTCGTCGTCCGCTTTGCCTTTGCCTCGTGCTGAGGGCGGTTTTGCGCGCGCGGGCAGACAGGGGAGAGGCGAGCGGGGCGACCGGGGAGACCGGATTCAAATTGCTCGCGAGCACCAGGTAGTCAGATTCGGATTTTGAATCCCAGACTTTCCCGCCGTTTTATCGCGTCGAACTCAGTACAGTCACTTCTCTCTAAATGAATACTATGTGAAAAGAGAGGGCCGACTGTGCGCACCAGGACTAAATAATCTTATATCTTATATGTAGCCATCTCTACCACCTGCGCACGCATCACATGACCGCGCACACCTCGGACGTCGCGCGCAGCACGTGCTTCTTCACGAAGAGGTAGTTGCGCGGACGCTCAGCCTCGAGCGCCGCCTTCTCGCGCTGCAGTCGCGCGATCTCCTCGCGCAGGCGCAGCCGCTCCTCGTCGCCCAGCCGCGCCATGCGCTCGAGCTCGGCGTTGATGCTCACGAGCTCCTGCACCTGCTCAGTGTGGCTCTTCACGGTGCTGCAGATCCAGAGGACGAGCCTCGTGTTGCTGCGCAGTGACTCGGGAATGTCCACGAGCCCGGTGTTGCCCTCGCAGCCGAGTTCCTCGAGTTCCGGACACTCGCAGAGCGTGTGCGGCAGCGCCGTGAGCTTGTTGTGGCGCGCGTTCAGCACGCGCAGGTGCTGCAGACGGCCGAGCTCTGCCGGCAGCGCGGTGAGCTCATTGTGCGACACGTCGAGCTCTTCGAGCCGCTCGCAGTACTGGAGCTCGCTGGGGAGCTCCGCGAGTCGGTTGCGGTGTAGATCGAGCCTCCGCAGCTGGATGCAGTGGCCAATCTGCGTCGGCAGCGCCGCAATGCGGTTGTTGCTCAGCAACAGCTCGCGCAGCAGCAGCAGGTTGCCCACGTCCGGCGGCACGTGCACGAGCTGGTTGCGCGACACGTCGAGCACGAGTAGCGCGTGCACGTGCGTCCAGACGACCTCGTCGAGCGTCACCCAGTGCTTGTCCTGCAGATCCAGCACGCCGTTCTCGTCCGGCGCGAGTGCCTCGTCAAAGATGTCGTCCATGCTGATGGTGCTTTTGCAAATGAAGAAGCCATGAGCTCAGCAGACACGCTGCTGACACGCAAAGAGGTATAAATAGAGTGCGAGCGCTGTCGAGAGAATGACATCCATCGTTAATACAAATGCCGTGTTGTGAAAGTATACTCGTATCCATCTACTTGTCCTCTTCTTCCTCTTCTTCTTCTGGCGCCTCGACGACGACCTCGACGCCAACGCGGTGCCAGGCATTGTTGAGCACACCGCGCATGTTCCAGATCGGCGCGATCGTGTCCGGCTGCACGTTGTACGACGAGTCCACGGCCTTGCACGTGATGTCGAGGTTCGTCGTGCCCGGTGGCACCTCGACGTCGAGCTCCCACGGCGTCCACGCCCACGCGCGGTTGTACTTCTGGCGCCGCCCGGATTCGTTCAGCACCGCTGGGTTCCACGTCTTGCCGCCGTCCGCAGACACGTCCACGCGGATGATGTTGCGGCCGCCGCCGCTCCACGCGTAACCCTTCACCGTCACGACGGACGAGTCCTTCGCGTCCTCAACGACGTGCACGAAGCCATTGCGAGGTTCCGTGATCGCAGACTGCACGGGCAGCTCCTGGATCGACTCGCCGGCAAACTTCCAGTAGTCCTCGCGCGAGTAGTCGACGTTCGGCGGGAAGCCGCGGTAGTCGCGCTGCTGCCAGAAGCTCGGGCTCTCGACGTTCGAGAGGATGATGCGGTGCACGAACTTGACGTTGCGCGCGCCGACCGTGCCCGGCACGATCACGCGCAGCGGGTACCCGTGGTCGCGCGGGATGGGCTCGCCGTTCATCTCGAACGCCAGCAGCACGTCCTTGCGCGGGTCCACGGCCGTGGAGAACGGCACGGACGCGCCGTAGCTCTTGCCCTCCGTGTCCACGTCCAGCCCTTCAAACTGCACGTGCTGAATGATGCAGTTGCAGTCGTCGCACGTGCCAATGTTCTCTGCCACATCGCAGTCGTGCAGCGGACGGCAGTCTTCTTCGCTCACGCCGAGGCTCTGTAGCACATCCGCGAGCAGCACGCCCGTCCAGTTCGCGGTGGACAGCGCGGTCGTGTCCCAGCTGAGTCCGTTCACCTGCTTGACGCCGGACATCTCGGCGCGGCGGTTGCCGGCGCACTGGATCGTCGTGGCGATCGTGTGGTGCTTGAACTTGGCCTTGAGCTCGTCCATCGTGAACGCCACCTCTTTGTCTAGCGAAGCACCACAGTCCATACAAGCAAGTGTCAGCTCAGTCGACAATGCATACACTAGCTCACACGACAACGCAAAGCGCACCTTTGCCGATGCCGATGCCCGAGATCTTGAGCTTGTACTCGTCGATGTTCACGTCCGGCACGGGCAAGTGGTTGCGGACGAAGAACAGGTCGTTCGGCGTGATGAACGACTGCATGAGCAGCTCCGGCGGCGGCTCGGCGTTGAACGGCATGCTCGAGTTCACCTTGAGCGCCGGGTGGCGCGTCGGGTCGTGGCTGTACGGGCCGTCACCGTACCGCTCCTTGCGGATCTTGTCCAACGCGAGCACGTCCTCCTCGCACAGGTTGCCGATGCGCAGACTCTCGAGGATGCGGTGCACGTCCTCGTGGTTGTGCGCCGCGTAGAGCTGCCAGAACGGCTCGATGGACTTGCCGGCGGCGAGCAGGATCTTCGTGCCGCCCGGGTGCGCTGCGATGAACTTGGTGATCTCGTACACACCGTGCTTGTACACGACCCAGACGCCCGTCTTCTTCGCCCCCGTGTGCTCCTGTACCTGCTCGAGCGTGTACGTCGGCAGCGACGGATCCACTTCGCCAGGGGTGAGCGGCGTCAGCGCCTCATCGTCATCGGCTGGAGCGCTGGACTCGCACAGCGCTGCCGCAGAGAGCCCCGCTGCGACGCCAGCGACTGCGAGTCCCATCGCCCTGATTGCGGAGCTGCGTCCATGCTGCCAGCGGTGGCGGTGGTGCTGGTACTGCTCCTGGTGCTGGTGAGAAGAGCTGGTGGAGAACTGCTGGAGCGCCGCTGCGCGAAGAGATCTTTTCGCCGCGTGGGAGGACGCGAGCGCGCCACGCCGCGCGGAGAGCTGGACCGCGCGCATCATGGGCTTCTTCTGGCGCTGCTGCGGGTGTGAGAGGGAGTGCTGCTGCTGCTGCTGCTGCTTGTCTCTCGCCGACGGGAAGAGAGGGAGTGAGCGCGTCGTGCGTCGTCACGCGCGAACGAGCGCACGTTGAATGTTGTGTTGAATTTGTGGTGGATGCGCCTTGCCCAAGCAGCCAATCAAACGCCGCCAAAACCTCCATCGGCGGAACGCACCCTGCTAAAGAGAGTGCCAAGCAGAAACAGTCTGTTTGGAAGGCAGCCACACACACAGCGACTCAGACACAAGTGTGGAGCGCTGTGTGGAACAGACCAGCACTCTGAGGAAAGTGTAGCCATCCATCATTCCAAGCGCTGCGGCCATAATCAACAGCCGCGTGATGACCATCGCACGAGGCAGGGCAAGGCACGCGCTCAAGCAGAACAGTTCATGCTCGTGTGTCCAACTGGCGCTTGGAACCAAAGCGCTCGCAGTGCTCATTCCCGAATCTGCCAGCTCCTGGACAACGCTCGACACGCGACAAGATGGCGCTCAACTTCATCACCTCGGTGCTCTTCCCGCAAGCGAGCAGCACGTTCGCGCCGCCATCCGACGCCGACGAGCCAGAGAAGCAGTGGCTCGTGGACGAGCTGATCAAGCACCGGCGCTCGGTCTTCCCGCGCGACTACGATCCGACGCGCCAGGTGCCGAAGGCGGTTATCCAGAAGATGCTCGAGAGCGCGAACTGGGCACCGACCCACAAACGCACTGAGCCGTGGCGCTTCGTCGTCTTCAGCACGCCCGAGGCGATCCAGCGACTCGGGCAGTTCGAGGCGGATCTCTACAGGAACTCCACGCCGGAGCACAAGTTCAGCCAACGCAAGTACGACAAGAAGCTCAAGAGCAACCCTGGCGTGTCGTGTGTGATCGCGATCTGCATGAAGCGCCAGGCGAGCGAGAAGCTCCCGGAGATCGAGGAGGTCTGCGCTGTCGCCTGCGCCGTGCAGAACCTGCACCTCTCGGCCGCGGGACACGGCGTCGGCGGCTACTGGTGCTCAGGCGGCCGCATCTTCTCGAGCGAGATGAAGGAGTTCCTCGGCCTGGGCGAGAAGGACAAGTGTCTCGGACTCTTCTACGTCGGGTACCCGAAGCCCGGGCACGTCGCGTCCAGCTCGCGCCGATCGATCGACGACAAGGTTGTCTGGCTTACCAAATAAGAGCTGCTGCGTCGCTGCTGTGTGCAGGCAGAGCTGCCGAAGCCAGCTCGTGCGGTGCCAATGCCAAAAGACAGCCATCTCATTTGCATTCACAATGTGTTCGTTGTTCCTGCTGCTGCCTGTTTTCCGCTTTGCCGACTAGCTCTGGTTCTGGGAGGTGAGGGCAGCTGGGGCGCGTGGGGCTTTCTCACGCCGTCCACTCAAGCGCTCAAACGCTTTCGCA
>JAADWH010000157.1:0-39440 GCA_023335995.1 Globisporangium nagaii
CGGTGTAAATGCAGGGCCATGCCGGCTTGGAGGGAGCTGTGTGGAAAGCGAGAGAGTTTGCTTGGAGGT
Source organism: Globisporangium nagaii (assembly GCA_023335995.1). Lineage (NCBI taxonomy): Eukaryota > Oomycota > Peronosporomycetes > Pythiales > Pythiaceae > Globisporangium > Globisporangium nagaii. Next base: position 70 of record JAADWH010000157.1, read on the forward strand.
GCTCTCGAGCTGCCGACCTTGCACGGAGGTCTCTCAGACCTCCGTCCAGCTGCTGACTTGGCGTTTGTATGGAGTCGTTTTATCCAATGAAGACGCTGCGAGGCAGTCTCGGGAGCCGCTTCAGCGAGCTGATTGGCAGACGGTGAGGGGTACATTTGTGTAACATCGCCCTTCCTCGATTCGCGCTGCCTCGTTGGCGGAAATGCCGGCTAGGGTTCCGTCATACACCTCACTTGGTTTTTGTATGTACAGTGAATTTTGAGATCCGAGTTTTCAAAATCCACTAATTATACAAAAATCAAGTGAGCTTGGGTGTCACCTAACCGCCGAAAAGAGAAATAGTGACCTAATGATGAAATTTGCTAACGCAAGTACAAAAAGCGACAGGGATGATCAAAATGCACAAAGTACGAAACTTTCAAACGACAGCAGGCGAACTTACAAAAAATCACGAAAATCGAACCCTCCCACTTCAAACCTGAGTCGGCTCAAAATCTCTCACCACCCAAAAAAGAGCATATCTTGAAAACAACTGGACAAAATGCGTTGCAAGGGGTCGGGGAGGTTAGGTCATCACCATAGTTTATTGGAAATGGCTCATTCTATGTCACCAAAATAGGGGAAGGGGTTTGCAAAACCGAACTTTATCAACCGGGCGAACTTTATTATGTTCACCAGATCTCATTTTTTTGTTCTTCCAGCGAGCACTGTGTTTAGCAGGAGCAATTTCAGAGTCAAAATTGAATAGAGGATGCGTTTCTGACTTCAATAGAGAGCTACTTCACTTCTACGGGCACGCATACTTTCCTATGAACCCCCCTGGACAGCACATGAGCTCACTGTCTAGTTTTACGTCCATGAAAACAGACAAGCTTTTATTTTCATTTCTCAATTTCCTCAAGACCAGAAGCTCCGTCGTCCCTCGTCTCGACCGTCCCGTCCCTCGTCTTGGCCAACTCGTCCCTCGTCACGCTCTCTCCATGGTGTCAGCGCTTGTGATTGAAGCCGCGGCTGTACTCATGTCAGCTGGCGGCTTCAACATGAGCAAGGCGGCGCGAGCTCTCAGCGTGCCGCGGTCCACGCTAGCGCGGAGCTCCACTGCGATCGCTGACGCTGTGGCGCTCTTCCAGAGCAGCCAGCAGCTTGGCTCTCTCGCCCCTGACGAGTCCGAGCCCGCGTCCGCGCTAGAGATCGAGTTGGCGACCGACCTACTCGACCTGGATGCTGTTTTTGACGAGCTCCGTCTGAACGATGTCCAGATCGAACAGGGCTCGTTTGTCGCATTCCTCCCGTTCCCGGACCGGGCGCTGCCATGCGAGCACTACTGGCAGCGCGGCCACTGTTTTGAGCGAGCTCGTTGCACCCGTGTGCACGAGGAGGGGTCGTCGTTGACCACCCTCATCGGCTACATCGACCGAGCTGCCAGTACGCTCGACATCGAGTGTCTGCATTTGCCAAACTGCTGTAAATGTATGCAACGCGGAGTAACGAATAAGCATTTGTTCATGATAGCACTGCTGAGTACTAGCGAGCACGGAGCGCATGTGCTGCTACTTTCTGTCGTCCACACAGTCCATGCAGAGAGAAAGCGATCGCCAACTAGCCAGAAGACGCGACGACGGCGGCATCTGCGGCCGCTCGCTCCTGAATGCGCTTCTCTAACGCTATCCACTGTAGGCGGCGCTGCTCTGTCGTCTGCTGCACTCTGCGCACACACAAACAACACAAGACATGCGTCAGCGTCGCACACACCAGCAGCACGGATGCAACATGCCCAGTCACGCAGAACGCTCGCCACACTCACTTCCCCTCGCGCTCCTCGAGCTGCGCCGAGCACTGGTCGAAAAGCTGCGAGTCCATCTCCATAAACAGCTTCAGCACATTGTACGTCAGCGTCTGCACCGTGCTGCTCAGTTCGCAGTCGACAGCAGCAGAATCACATCATCCACACCAGCGTCAGCACCAGCGAGCCCTCCACAGTCCAATAGTCATAGAGCAGCGATGCACTGCTCGACTCGCACCTGTGCCAGTGGTTCTCGCAGTTGCGATATAAGGCGCCAAAGATGAGCGGCAGCACTTCGGCGCGGCGCGCGCTGACCATGCGCACGAGCGACTCGTTGTTCCATAAATAAAGCGCGCGCTGCGACACCTGGAAGTGGCTGCTGCACACGGCCTGCGCCATCCGCAGGAAGAGCGGACGCAGCACGAGCGCGAACTGCTCGATCTGCACGAGCTCGATGATCTCCTCCAGCTCGTTCAGGAACAAAATCTACCGCATCGGAATCAACCACACAAAGCGCGAGACATTCTGTCAGACTACCCATGCACGCACCGAGCGAGAGCCACGCAGTACACTACATTCGTACCTCCTTCGCGCTCGCCGTCACGGGCCAGAACTTGAGCAAGCCGAGGATAATCGGCTCGGCCGTGAGCGGATCCTTCTCCACGAACTGCGTCGTGCAGTACGCCAGCTGCTGATGGAACATCGCGAGGTTCCCCGCCTGCAGCACGCACACGGCGAATCAGCACAGGCGCAGCATTAGCACTCGCTGTGCAGGAGAGCAACTGGCAAGCGTGTGTGTGCATCTTGAAGACGCGCACCTTATGCAGCGGAATGAGCGCGCGCTCGAGGAAGTTCTGGTGCTCGGACTTGAGTGGCAGTGCGAAGCCGTTGATGATACTGACAGCGAGCACGAGACAGCGTGGTAAGCACAGCAACTGGGCGAGCTTCTCAGCTCCACGCTGAAGGTAGCAACGGCAAACGAGCGAGCAGGCGCACCTGCCGAGGATCTCGAGCAGCTCGCCGACGCCGTGCAGCGACTCAGTCTCGTACACGAACGTGTAGAACATGTCGTTGATCGAGCGCCGGATGAACGAGCGCAGCGCCATGGACTTGCCGTAGATGCGGTGCAAGATCGTCTGTCACGGAGAACAGCCCTGTCAGTTCGCTGTTTCGCATGGCAGCCACACATACCAGTCACGCTCGCTGGGCACCTTCAGGTAATCTCGCTCTCGAGGGTCCTCCGAGTCGAAGAGGTTGAGCAGGCGGACCATGAACTTCTTGCTGAAGTACTCCTTCGCGGTCTTCGAGTCCACCTCCTTCGACAGCACGAAGCGCAGCAGGATCTCGTACACGAGCTGCATGTGTGGCCACGAGATCTCCAGCAGCGGCTCGTCTTCGTCTGGCGCTGCAGCATCCCCACGTTTTCAGAAGCAGCAAGCGACACAAAGCGTTAGTACAACATCAACTGTCTCCATACACTTGCACACACACACACACCTTCGGTCTTGCCGTCCACGTTCATGATCACGACCGTGGGCTTGCGGCCGAGCATGCGAAAGATGTTGCTGCCGACGCATTCGAGCAGGTCGGCGACGACCGTCGGGTCCCACGCGACTTTACCCGCCGAGATGTACTCGACGATCTGCAGCAGCGCGTTGCGCTTCGCCTCCTTCTCACGCACGTGGCGCCGCACGTCCGAGAAGTCGTAGAGCACGCAGCAGAGCTTGAGCTTCTGCCGGAAGAGCCGCATGCGCTCGTTCGGCGGCACATCCTCGATCGCCGGCAGCTCCGCGAGCTTGGCGCCGCCGCCGCTGCCGGTGCCGTTGCTCAGCGCCGACATCGCGGAGGTTGGTTACTGCGGAGGGCGGGTGGAAGGGGTGGAAGGGGGCGCCGTGGGTTGTGGGCCGAGTGCTGTCGCGTCGCTCGCTCGGTCGCTCGCTCGCGTTGCTGACTTCGTGCGCACGGTCCGACCGGCTTGATCGCTATCGCTCGCTCGCGGAGCAGGCAGGCAGGCAGGAGGCTCACGCGATGGATGATCTGTGCCGCTTGTTGTGGTCGGAATCGCCAGCTGGGGGAGCTGAGCTGAGCTGGATGTGGCTGGGCATACAAACGCCAAGTGCGGCGTGGCTCGGTTCTCCCCCTCGACCCACCCGGCTCTGAAAGAACGACACAAGTCGCAAACAGAGGAGAGCTTGCTGTCATGTGGGAGTTGCGGATGTGACTCGTAAACGCGAAGGACTGCAAGCTGTCGTGTGGGCCACTCCACTGTGACGTGTGCCACCCAATTGTGACGTGTACCACCCAATATCTCGTTTGTTGGCTGACACTTTTGCGGTGCAGGCTCACCATTTTCGAATCTCACATACAAACCTGCACTTCCTATTCCAGTGTGTGGCCCACACACATTAATCAAACGCGAGGATTGAATCTCTGTGAGGCAAATTCGCGTTTCACGCCTCCCATTTCCCATCACCAGCGCAGCAAAGAGGCACAAGCGTCGCTGCTGCTGCCACGAGAGCGAGGAGCAATGGCGCCGAGCACCACGAGCGCGGAGCCGACTGCGCACCGCTACCAGCTGCGCCAGCGACGCGCGCCGGCTGCCGGCCAGGAGCTGCTGCCGCTGCGGCCCGAGTCGCCGCCACCGGCGTCCAGAGACGCCAGCGCGAGATTCTCCCCGGGGGCTAACAATAGCGACGACGGCGCTCGTGATGGCGCTAGTGCTCATGCTGCTGCTGGCGGGAGCCGGCCGTCGACGCCACACGCCCGCGCGCTCGGCCCTGGCCTGAGTCCGCGTCCAGAGAACTTTTCGTCCGAGAACATGTTCCGCGCAGCGCGCGGCAGCGACCTGGAGAACATGCTGCTCTTCCGCGAGCAGCCGCGGCAGCTCGCCGTGCTCGCGCTTGTCGTCACGGCCGTGTCCTACTTCTCGTTCACGCACGATTCGCAGGTGAGGGCGAGGCAGCGCTTTCAATGGTTGGTGCTGTGCGTTTGTGTGAGTGAAGATAGTGATGCTGACTGCTGCGTTTCTGTCTGTACCCAGGACGTGACGGAGAATGTGCGCAATGGACTCTCGACTGGCGTGCTCATCTTCCTCGTCTACTGCTTCCTGCAGACCCGCGACGGACTCATGGTAACGATGCACGTCACCTGCAGGCGCATGATAACATGTCGCTATGGCGCATGTGGACTGACTGAGAGCTGTGCGTGATGCACCATTTACAACAGGTTCGTCCGCACCCGGGACTCTGGCGCGTCGTGCACGGCTGCTCGGTCGTGTATCTGCTGCTGCTGGCCGCCATGTCGGTGCAGAACCGCCAAGGCGCGATCCTCTCGATGCAGTTCTTGTTTCCCGAGGTCGGCAGTCTCAAGAAGTCGCCTGCGGGCGTCAAGCTCGAGTGCGACATCAACGCGAACGTACGTCTATCTTATCGTACTGTTTTGCAGCAGCTCGGTTGTGATACTGACCTGACGCGACCGCTTTGTTGCAACAGACTATCTACCGCGGCGTGTCGAGCATCTGGTTTCTGGCGCACGTGACTGGCTGGTGGGGCAAGATGTGTATGTTCCGCGACTGGCGCTTCTGCTGGGTGCTCAGCATCGCCTTCGAGATCCTCGAGCTCACGTTCCAGTTCGTGATCCCGGACTTCCAGGAGTGCTGGTACGATTGCGCGTGAACAGGAGAGCTGGTCCACATCCTGCGCCTTGTGTGGCGCTGATCTGTCCTCGCTGTGGTTGGCAATTGCAGGTGGGACTCGCTGTTTATGGATCTGCTCGGCGCGAATCTGCTCGGGATGTTCCTCGGACGGCTCACGCTCTGGTACTTCGAGACGAAAGAGTACGACTGGTCGGGCAAGAAGGAGAAGAAAATGGGCTACGTGCTGCTGGTGCTCAGCCAGTTCACGCCGATCAGTTGGAGCCAGTATCACTGGGAGGTCTTCTCGAGTTTCAAGCGCTTCGCCCAGGTGCGAATAGTAGCTAGCTACCTCTTGCTGCCTTTGGGCTTTCGAGTGACTGCTTGAGTGACTGACTGACTGGTTTGTTGTGGTGGTGGTGTCGCTGCAGATCATGTTTGCGCTCTTTGTGTGTCTGCTGGTAGAGCTCAACGCGTTCTTTCTGCTCAACACGTTGAGCATTCCGAAGGAGAGCAACTTCAACGCCTACCGCCTCTCGCTCATGTTCCTCATCGGCATCCCCGGCGCGTCCGAGGTAGGCTCGCAGCACCGCAATCGCTCTCTATGCGAGCATTGAGTCGCTCGTCGCCTCACGCGTCTTTGTTTTGTGTGTACTCGCTGCTCCTTCTTGCGTGCAGTACTACGAGTTCCTGTCGAACCCGGAGGCGCGGCGGCTCGGCCAGAACGCGTGGATGATCCTCTCGATCGCAGTCTTCGAGGTGCTCGTGTGGGTCAAGTTCTCGGCCGGTGGCGTGCTCTTCACGGAAGCGCCGCCGCTGCTCGTGGCGCTGCCGATCGTGGCGTTCCTGTGCATGTTCGGCGTCTGGATGGCGTGCTTCTTCCCGCACCAGCGGCGCCACCACGCGTCGCCGCGCCAGCGCACCGCGAAGCTCTACCAGGTCACCACGTGGGGCAAGCTCGACGTGCTCTTCTGGCTCTCGTTCACGCCGCTGCTGGTGCTGGCGACCCAGTGGGCGTACTGACGAGTGAGTAAGGTGTGAGGTGAATGTGTGGGGAAATGATCGATAGAGACGCTGAAAATGCATAGAGAACCATTCGGTAGCAAGTAGCAAGTAGACAGGAGAATGGCGAATGGACGGAGCCGAGTGCTTGTTGAGAAGACTCGAGAGCTGGTGCAAGTGCGGCACCATTATTGGCGAGACGGAGCGCGCGTCATGTGCATGCTCAGGCACGCGGCGGCTTGAGGCCCATCTCTTGTCATCAACTCCATTCACACCCCACACCGCCTGCAAACAATCAGAGCACGCCGGCTGGCTGACGTGTCCATGCTCGAGAGGCTGTGCATTGAGCAGCATGCAGTCCACGCGCGCTGTCGACGAGCGTCCGTCCTGCATCTGGAACGCTCTCGCTCGCTGGTGCCGCGATTTTGTGCCTCGGCGACATGTGCGAGTTTCCAACTGTCAAGCACGCCCGTCATATCACGTAGATAGCTATTGTTCGGTTTTCAAAAGGTCGGATACATACAGTTTTGGGATAGCGCCATATTACGCAGGCTGTGGAGGTTTCCGACGTGATCGGCTGGTTGAAGGTGACAGAGAGCCGAAAACATTCACATTCGCATTCAGCGCTGTCACTCGAGCGGACCACTCATCGCGATCGAGTGAGCGATCGAGTGAGCGACGGCCATGGCGCTCGTCCGCGAGCGAGCGCTGCCTGCTCACTTCCCAAACCGCTCGCTCCCGCACACCCGCCCGCCTCCTCTCCAAGACCCCCCACACGCCACGATGCGCACGGCCGAGCTCTCCCCCGAAGACGAGGAGTACTTCACGCTGCTGGAGCACCACCGCGACCACGACATGAAGCTGCCGCTGCTCTCCAACTTCCGCGTGCTCGCGCTCTTCGCGTACGAGGACCTCGAGGGCAACCGCAAGCACGTGGTCGGCGCCAACTGCGAGTGCGCCAACATCGGCGGCGCGCTCTGCGCCGAGCGCTCGGCAATCTGCCAACTGCAGCTGCTGCCGGTCGCGCGCGTGCGCAAAGTGTACATCGTCTCGGACGCCGACGTGTGCCTCACGCCGGGCACACTCTGCCGCGAGTTCCTGAGCTCAAGCCCACTCTTCACGCGCCAGACGCCGTTCCTCATGCGCGCGAGCAAGTGCAAGCCGTGCACCGCGACGCTCGAGGAGCTCTACCCGTTCCCGTCCATCTACGACCGCGTGACCAAGAACGACGTGCTCTCGTTCGCGCGCCGGTTCTGCGAGAGCGCGGTGCAAGCTGCCGGCTTGTCGGCTGCTGCCGCGACTGGCGAGGCCACGTACCCGCCGTTCGTGGCGCTGCAGCTGCAGAGCATGTCGAAAGTCGAGCGCGCCGTGTACCTCGCGGCGTTCGACGCGACGGTCTACGACACGCGCGACGACCTGTTCCCGATCCGGTACGCGGCTGCCACGCTCTTCTCGGACGGCGACATCCGCGTGACGTGGCAGCACAAGACGCTCGAGTACGGCAGCTCGCTCGACGCGCTCTCCAAGCTCATCCCGTTCATCGACGCCAAGCAGCTCGCGGCGCCGCAGCTGCGCTTTGACGCAAGCGCAGATGAGCTCGTCGTCGCCGGTGAGGGCAGCAGTAGCAGCGCGAAGGCGTCGCCCGTGTTTGTCATGCAGGTGGACCAATTCGGCATTCTGCACGCGCCGTTCGCCCGCGTGCGCGCGTTCTTCTACGAGTACGACTTCCAGGAGCTCGTGGTGCTCGTGCACGACCAGAGCGGCACGCTGCAGCGCGTCCCCATGGGCAACCTCATCGCCGAGTCGCCTGACTGCATCGCCGCGACCACCGGCGCCGCATCAGCGTCGTCCTAAGAGCAGGCGTCGCCTAGGGCTCTCTCGGCTCAAAGCGTGGCTTGTCCACACATGTGCGCAAGCGCATTGCTTCATCACGAGGCATCGCGTTCATTGTCCACATCGTGGGGACTCTCCCACACGAGGGCGACGCAGACAGAGAGCGAAGGCAGATACCATAACATCGTGTAGACTTAGCATCCTGACAAAAGGCAGGCAAGACAGGAGACGCTCATCAAAGCGAACAAGCGTTCCTGTAACCAGTGACAACCATAAATATTTGTTGAACCACCGATGCTCAGTCTTTCAGCGACGGCTTTTGCTTCTGCTTGTTCACGCCGGCTTCCGTGTGCGTGCGCAGGAAGAGCTGCATCTTTTGCAGCTGCTCCGGCGTCGCCTTGGAAAACTGCAGCGAGAGACACACGCCAAGGACAATCATCAGCCACAACACAATGCGAATAGCCAGTGCTGCATTCAACAGCAACGCACCATGGCTGGCAAGATCTCCTTGAGGCTGATGCGGCCGCTGTCGTCGCGGTCGAGCGACCGGAAGAGCTTCTCCGTTGCCTCCTGGTCCGACTGGCCGAAGATCGGTCGGAAGCTCTGCAGCATGCTCACCCACTCCTGCTGATCGATGTCGCCCGAGAAGTCCTCGTCGAAGCGCGTGATGATGTTCCCGAACTCGATCACCTGCTTCACCGTGTAGTATGGACCGAACGGGTTGTGCGGAAACGTGCCGCCGCCAACTGCTGCTGCTGCGTCACCACTCCCGAATGATGACGCCAACAGCACACTCTGCGTGGCTTGATGCTTCATTGGCGGTCGCTGGCTCGCAGCACTGCCTCCACTGTGAGCTGCTGGTGACGAGGGTGAAGAGCTCTTCCACACGGGCACGTAAGGCTGCGAGCGTCTCTTGGAGGAGGACAGCGCCGTGTTGGTGTTCGACGAGCTGTTCGTCGTCGTCGCTAAGTCAGAAGCCGCGATGATGTCTTCGTAGAGCTTGAGCTTGCGCTCAATGTTCAGGCGCTTGAGCTCCTCGTGTTCGGCAGCAGTGGGAGCAGCAGCTGTGGCATCGCTGGGGTGTGCGGTCACGACAGGGCTCTGAGCATTGCTGCTGCCATGTCCTATCAGCACTGGCGCAGACGTACTTGCATGCAGACTTTGCTTCACTGGCTCGGCGTCTCGAGTCTCCGCATTCGCTTGCGTCGTCACAGCGGACAGGGAGGATGGTTGATCCTGGAGCTTGGGCAGCGACACGTTGCGCATCACCACGACGTTCGCGTCCATGCGCAGCTTCACTTTCCGCTGTTTCGGCGTCGACTTTGGTCCGTTGCGCAGCAGTCCCTCGGACTCGGACTCTGGCGCCAGGAATCCGCTCGTCTCGGAGAACGCGAGCTTCGCACGCAGGAACGGCGACGGTGCAATGTCGAGCGCCTGCATCGCCGTCGCGTTGCTGCTGCAGTGCGTGGCCGAGCGCCGCTGCAGCTCGAGCGGGAAGTTGGTCATCGTGCGCATCATCACGAGTTCCTTGCAGTCCTTCTCGCTCAGACTCGCGACTCCAGCAGCGCTTCGGTTCTTCTTGTTCTTCTTGGACGATTGCTTGGTGGCGAGCTCATCCAGTGGTGTGAGTGCGCTCTTCTTTGCAAACGACGCCATGAGCGCCGCGTTCTGCGAGAGCTCTTTCAGCTGGCGCGACTCGCCTGGACCAAAGAGCCCCTGCTGGACACCAGAGCGGAGCGAGTCATCTACATCAAGAGCACACAGCACACATGGCGAAGTTAGCAAAGCGAGACAGAGCGAAACACTCTCCGTCAGCCATTCTCTCCATGGGCATCACTGCGAACTGCGTACTTGAGAACGGCGGTTGTGCGGCGAGGATCGCGTCGATGCCTGTGGGCTTCAAAGTCGGCACTTTCGCTGGAGACTTGGTCTTCTCAGACAGCAACGTGGCAGCGCCATCCCCTGTCTCACAGTTTCCCACGCTGCCTTCAAGCCCGTCCGAGCTCTTCTTGTCTCTCCTGCGCGCAGCACCTCCAGACTGCTGTCGCTGTCGCTGCTCCTTGAGCTTCCGGCGCTTGAACTTGCGAAGAACCTCAGCTGCGATCTGCGAGTGGCGATGGCTCGCGTCAGAGCTCAAGTGGTGCGTGAACTTCCACGCAGACGAGGATAACGACGCTGTGTTTGTGGTTTCCGCCATCGCGCTGCTGCTCGTATTCCCAGCCACCGCGCCTCTCGATTGTCCAGGCTTTTGTGCCGCAGCTGAAGGTACTGGCGATGACTCGTCCAGTGTCGAGATCGTGCCGACACACTCGTGGAAGGCATCCCAGATCTTAATCTTGCCGTCCTGGGAGAACGTGAAAACCACGCCAGGGTCTGGAAACACACACTTGATCGCGAGCACGCTCTCGTCGTGCGCAGTCCACGAACATGTTGACGCACACGTGACGACACCCGAGTGGTGGCTATGAAATTGGTGCTCGCGTCCATGGTGGTGCTCACCAGCATTTCGCAGAGCACTGCTGTTCGCACCCGCACCGGAGATCTCGCTCCGGACGCCATTGCGATCCTCAGGTCGCAGCTTCAGCACGCTCTGCTTGTGCGCGACTCGCAGCAGCGGATTGTATCCTACCTGGTGCGAATCTGAAGTTCCTCCTCCTCCTCCTCTTCCTCCTTCTTGCTGCTGCTGCTGCTGGTGGTGTGACTGCTGGTGGGAAGCGAGGTTCTCGAAATGGGTGGCTGCGATCGCTCGCTTGCGCGCGACGCTGATCACGACGCGGAAGTCCCACACGAACACCTCGCCATTCTCATACGCAACAAAGATCGATGGTTGCGCCTGCGGGCTCTCGAGCGTCGAGCAGATCGATGTCACCGCGGGCGCATTCATGTGGCGGTGCTTCACGTGGGCATCTGTTGCAGCTTGCCTGCTGCTATGTGGTGTGTGAGGGCTCTTGGGCACCTCAGTCGACGCCGAAGCTGAGGCGTGCGAAAGAGCGAGCCGCATGAGTGGCGCCGTCGTGTACACGACGCCCGTCGCCTGCCAGAGCAGCACGAGCCCGCTCGAGTCGCCCGAGAGCAGCAGCGGCGCCTGGGCGTGGAAGTGCAGCGCGCGGATCTCGTGCCGGTGGCTCTCGCAGCGGAAGAGCAGGTACAGCCGCGCAAAGTCGTACACGTGCACGCAGCCTGAGTCGTCGCCCGTCGCAACGAGGTCGAGCTCCGCGGAGAACGCGCACGCCGTGATGCACGAGTCGTGCGCGTTCTCGACCGTGCGCAGCACTTCCACGTCCGTCTTGCCCGCGGTCGAGTGCGAGATGCAGATGTTGCGGTCGTATCCGGTTGAGATGAGGCACTGCAGCGGAAGAGAATGGATAGCTGTGAGCGCAAGCCTCGAGGTGTGAGGCGTTTGATGGGTGGTGAGCGACGGACGTACACACGTGCGCGGGCAGAAGAGCAGCGACGAGATGACTCCGTCGTGGATTTGCGATTTCTGTCTCCACAGACGCAGACAACCCAACAGTGTCAGCCTGTGTGAGGCTTTAACTCACACCGAGCGCTGCGAGGCAACCACGTACCGTCATGAGCATCCCCGTGATCGGGTTGTAGAGCCGAATGCATCCGTCCTGAGTCGTGCAGATGAGCAGATCAACCAAGCAGTGTTGGTGTTAGATAACCAGTATCAAGAGCCGCGGGTCAGCAACTCACTCTTGAGTAACGCACACTGGTCGCGATGAACAGCTTGCGCTCGCGCGGGACGTCAAACACGAGACCGCAGACTTCGGCGTCGCGGATATGGATCGGCTGCTCCACCTTCACACCCGAGTTGGCGTTCCAGACCGTGATGCAGCCGTCCACCGAGCCCATGAACGTGTTGGCGACCGCGTTGAAGACCACGTGGCGCGGCGGCGCACTCTCCTCGGCTTGCGTGATCGCGCGGAAGCGGTAGAGCTGCAGGTTTCCCACGACAATGTCCGCGAGCTCGCTGCTCGTGCTGCCAGTGCTGCTAACGCCACAGGCGAACGTGCGGAAGCGGCAGATGTTCGGCGTCTGCAACGTAAAGCTCTGCAGCGCGCACGCGAGGTCCGTCGTGCTGCCTTTCACACACCGCGAGACGTCCCAAAGCTTGAAGTGGCCGCTCTCGTCGCCCGTGACCGCCAGCGCGCTGCCATTGCTGCCACGGTTCGAAACGAACTTGGCGCCGATGAGTCGGTGCTGGTGTCCACCCAACGTCACGAGCAGTGTGCGCAGCGTGATGCTCCAGCAGTACGCCTGGTACTCGAAGCCCGAGCTCAGCAGCGTGTTGTGTACGTAGTCGAGCGTGAGCACGCCTTGGACGTGGCCCTCGAGCGTGAACGCGACTTTCTGCGTCGCCGTCTCCCACACGGCGATCGTGTGGTCGAACGAGCACGTGGCGAACAGACCCGAGCCGACGCCTAGCTCGACGTAGTCCGTGATTCGCTCCTTGTGGTGGTTGAGCCGCGCGTCCACGCGCTGCGTGTCGATGTCCCAGAGCTGTGCGAACTCGGCACCTGAAGCGATGAGCCGCTTGAGCGGCGCGCACCACTTGAGGAACACCACGGGGAACCGGTTCACGATTTTGCTCGAGAACACGTACGCGCCAGTCAGCGGGTTCACTATCGACCACAGCGTGATCGAGTGATCCGAGCTCGAGATCGCCAGCAGGTTGCGCGACACGATGTGGTCCACGTCCAGGATCGCCGCCTCGGTCTCCTTGCCCAGCAGCTTCTCCACCGCGTTCATCTCGTGGTGCAGCACGAAGTCGGAGTCGTACATCTGTGTGTCCGACAATGTTGGACACTGTTAGAAATTGGTGCTGTCACATCGACAGTCAGTCAAGAACGAAATGAGATGAAATGCGTGGATACCAACACAACGGCGGACTTGTTCTCCACGACTGCGATGCGCTTGAGCTGCGGGAACGCCTTGATTCTGCTGATTTGGTACGGGAAGCTCCTGGGCATCATCATCATCATCACCATCACAGGAGGTGAGACTTTGGTAGGCAAACAGCTGCTGCGAGGAGCTCAATCGCCAACAGCCCATTCCCCCTCACCTTGCCTTGGCACCGCCAACGTGCTCCTGTCGGTAAGACGTCGCGTGCAGCCCTGCTCCACCCATGTCATTCTCGCTCGTGGCAATCAGCCCCAGGGACATGCAGAATGTCGTGAACTCCTCCCAGTCCACGATTGCATCCCCGTTGATGTCGATCTGCTCAAACATCTCAAAGAGCAGCGCCACGAGCGCCGACGCGCGACCGACCTTCTGCAGCTCCGGCCGCGCCTGCATGACTGCGAACAGGATGATGCGCGCGAAGTCGTCCTTGCGCACCCCGGCGTCGGGGAAGTACTTCTCGATGCCCAGGAACTCGTCAAAGTTGAGCGCCGCACAGACCGCGAGCACGCTCGTGAGCGCGTTGCGGTTCGGGATCTCGATCTCCGGGATGATGTCGAGCAGGAAAACCTGCATGGCTTCGGTGAGCGCCGGCGTGATGGAGCAGCGCACGGCGCCAGGCTCGCCGATCGCGTGGAAGAACCACTCGTTCCGGTTCTTGTGGTTGCGGTAGAACTTGCACATCACGACAAAGTTGGACGGTGCAGAGCCTTTGGGCTTGGTCTTGAGGTCGTGGTAGTACTCGAACGCGCGCAGTGGACGCTCGCCGACGCCGCGGTACTTCGCATCGGGGTCGTCGCCGCCGCTGGCGCTCAGGTCGCATGACCAGAGGAACTCGTTGAGCCTCGGGTTCTTCGCGATCTCGTCCTCGGCGTACGTCACGAGGCAGCCCACGACCTCCACGAACGGGTGCAGCTGCGACAGCGAGAACGCCAGGAGCTCTTTGTCCACGGCGTCCTTTGCCTTCTGGCGCCGCACGACCAGGTTCCCGTCGTCGCCGAAGAAATCGCCAGACCCATTGCCAGCACCGCCACTATACGCAGAGGTGTTCGTGCTGTTTGAGGGACTGCTGGCGCCACGCGCAACCTGAAGCACGTCGCCCTGCGCGTTGAAGAGGAAGCAGACGAGCTCCGTGATCCAGCTGCTCTCGTCCGCGCCTCGACGCAGTCTCTGTTACCGACACACACGCAGGAGAGTGGCGCAGGTTAGCTTGGCGTCCATGGCAACACATGCAAAACTCACACGAGGCGACTTACGATCGTGACGCGGTCTTGCGCGGCCGTGAGCTCCTTCACGTCGGCGGCGTCTTGGCTGCTCGCGCTTCTGCTGCTGCTGCTGGGGTCGTCGTCGCCTTCCAGCACCGCTGCGAGCGCCGCGCCTGCGTGTCGCGTCATCGCCAGCAGGACGAAGCAATCGCGTGGAGCGCCAAACAGTGGCTGTATTTGGTGCGTTAAACGTTTTCTTGCTACAGACACTACACGCACGCGGCTCTCTACAAAACTACATCACATTAATATAAAAACAATTCCATCTCTCTCTTTCTCTAATAGTACAACATGGACTGACGCCGCAGCACAGAACTGACTCAGACGTCGAACATCGGCCGTAGCGGGTTGTGGTGGCGCTCAATGAGCTCGATCGCGGCCTCGAACGTCGTGAGGTAGTACCCGATCTCGCCCGTGGCGTCGTGGTAGTCGCACATGAGCCGCAGCAGCTCCTTGGTCACGAGCAGCTGGCTCGCGTGGCTGTTCACGACCACGAACAAGTTGATCGCGATGAACTCGTCCGTCGTGAGCGACGGACCGAACTGGTCCACGGACGTGAGGCTGCTGGACGAGCCGGCCGTCATGATGCACGACCGGAAGACCGCGCTCGCGGACCGCACGATGCACTTGAGCTTGTCGAGCGGCAGCGAGAACTCGTCGATGCGGCGCAGCTCGCGGCGCGCGTCCTCCCAGTCGTTCGACGACACCATGTGTGGCGGAATGCCGTAGTACTGCTGATCCTTCGTCTGCATCACGCGCAGCTTGTTCTTGAGCCGCAGCTCATCTTCGTCCGGATACACCGTGTGCAGCGACTCGTACACGTGGTCCTCCAGCGGGATCATCACGTGCTTCTCGATGTACGCGCACACGGCGTGGCGCACTTCCTCGACAAACTCCTCGTGCCCCTCTTCGCTGCGCTCGCTGCGCGCCGCGATCAGCTGCCGCCGCAGCAGCTCGTCGTCGAACATCGTCTTCTTGAGCTCCGCCATCTTGTGCGCGATCGCCTTGAGGATCGCGCGCGCCTTGCGGGACGCGAGCTTGCTGTGGCGCGTCTCGTGGCTGCTGCGTGTAAGAGCGGCCACGAACGCCTCGCAGTCCTGGAACACTCTGTGGCTCGGGTTCGCAAAGATCTCGGTCACCAGCTGCGTCGCGCTCACCTGTTTCTGCTTCAACGGGGAACAGCTGCAGACGCTGCTACGGTCGACCACCTCGCAGTGGCGGTGCACGCCGCAGAACTCCTGTAATAAGAGAACCGCGCGGCGGCGGCGCGGGCCCAGCGGCGCAGGAGAGACGAGCGCCGCAGTCTGGCGCAGGAACGAGTCGAACACCGCCTTCCGCTGCTGCTGCAGCGAGCCGCGGAAGTGGAAGAGCTTCTTCGGCAGGTGGAACCGCCGCAGCGAGCGGAACGAGCCCCAGAGGTCGCGCTTCACGGGCGCGTTCTCCGTGCTGATCTTCTTGATCTGGCGATAGAACTCGATCATCTCGCTCGAGCTCTTCCACACCTGCCACGTGCGCTTTGTCTCCACGTCCTCCACGCGCAGCGTGAACTGCGTGTGGTTGTCCACAATGCCCACCGCCGCGACGCGCACGTTGACCGCGTACCGCACGTGGAGATCCAGGTACTCCTTGGCTGTGTCGTGGTTCACGAACGGCTCGTCGTCGCCGAGGCGACTGCACCTGCACGCCTTGCTGCTGCTGCCAGTGCTGCTGTTCTCGCTGATCCTACTGCTGCTGCTGTTGTCGGCGCCGGAGTCGATGTTCACCTCGCGGTTGCCGCTCGCCATCGAGAACGTGCTGCAGCAGCTGTCGGCGCGCAACATGCGCTTCTCCTGGCTGTTCACCGCCTTGAGCGCAGCAGTCACCGCGTCGTTCTCGTCGTCGTCCACGTGCCACGTGCCGTCGCCCAGCTCCGCGATGAGTGCGTCCGCGCCGTCGTCGCCGTCTATCTCGCCTTCCTCCTCGTCCTCGTCGCCTGCACAGTCGCGGAAGTCCGCCTCGCAGACCGCGTGGACGCTCTCGTCGTCGTCGTCACCGCAGTCGATGTCCGCCTCTGGCTCGGTCTCGTCGGCACCGCCGCCGCTCGTCCACTCGCCGGCCGCATCCGGGTCGCACGTGTCCACGCTCCCGCCGACGCGGCGCTTCTTGCGCGGGTTCTCCGCGGCGTCCAGCTGGCCGACGAGACACTCGCCCTCCATGAGCCGGTCGACGGCCGACGGCGCGAGCGCGTGCTCCACGAGCTCGTCATCATTCAGCAGCAGACTCGCGCGCAGCCCGAGCGCCAGCGCGTCGTCCACTTCGCAGAACACCATGCTAGGTCGGCGGCAGCTCGCGCGTGGGGTGGGGTGTGGGGGGAATTGCGGAATGCGCGGTAAGATCGCGCGCGCGTGCCCGTGCTCGTCGTGCTCGCAGGCGCTGGTGATGCGGTGACGCTTTTGCTTGGTCGCGAAGATGGAGAAAAGAGAACAATAAGGCGTGGAGTTGTTGTGTTGCTATTATTTTGCTGTTGCTGTTGTTGCGATCCGAATTTTGGGGTTTCTTTTAGCAGTTTATAGCGCCCTGTGCGAGAACGCACAGCCTGCGGAAGATCCTCTGCATACTCAGACGCCGCCTAAAATACGATCTTTGCCGCCCGGAAAGCGGGTGTTGACACTCGAACGCGATACGCGAGGGCGAAAGCAAGTCAGTCCCTCATCTCCTGACGCACGCAAGTTTAACGGAGATGCGCCAGAGCCGCTCTGCGCGCGCGGATTGGCCGAAAAGCGTGGAAAGAGGGGAAGGGCAGCAACAGCCGAATCGACGATCCGAGCTTGGCTCGGAGCAGCACAGCACAGCACAGCCGCGACCGCGTGGAGGGAGCTGCTGTCCGTCCCGAGAGGCTGCAGCCTCCGAAACGTTATACTGGACTCCTCTTCGGCTTTCAGGCAGGAGAGATATCAGAAAAACTGAAGCGCGCGATCTTCGGCGGGCTCTTTCGTCTTGTAAACAACTCTGTGCGATAGCTGCGCGCTCGCTTTTCCTCCTTCGCGACAGCAAGACGCAAACGCCAGGCACTCTGGAACACTCAGTTGATGCGTGTGAAGTGGTGGGGCAGTTGGCGCCTCCACTTGCTCGCTGCGACAAATGATGGCACTCGCTTCACAGAGCGCTCTCCTCCTTCGGAGCGAGGCGACGGTGACCACCCGTTCAGCGCGGATCCTCTCTCGATCAGAAAAGCGCAGCCAAGCCGCAAAAGGCTTGTCTGCCGAGCATGCGGAATTCGAGTGTGCGTGAGCGGGAATAATGGGTGGAGGGAGGAATCCTGGAACACTGCGGCTCGTCGGAACTTCGCTAGCGCGCAGCAATCCCGGCAAAGCTGATCCCCTCCGAGCGTGATACTCTCGTTTTTGCCGGTCGAAATGCGCTCACATTGTGTGCATTCCCCGGAGCAGACGGGAGATCCCCAACTTGCCTTGAGAGAGAGAGAGAGAGAGAGAGAGAGAGAGAGATGCTGCCAACTTCTCACAGCCCGAGCATCGCCTGCGACGGCAGCTCCTTCTCTGCGTTGCTCGATCGCGATACTGCTCACGCTGTCAAATCGATTTGAGGAGGCTAATGTGTACCCACTTGTTTGCGAAATGGTGGGGGGAGATGGGTGCAGGTGGATCT
Organism: Globisporangium nagaii; assembly: GCA_023335995.1. NCBI lineage: Eukaryota > Oomycota > Peronosporomycetes > Pythiales > Pythiaceae > Globisporangium > Globisporangium nagaii. Next base: position 18,134 of record JAADWH010000157.1, read on the forward strand.
TCTGGAGGGGTGGATCATCTGGAGGCGAGACTCGCCCCATTTCACAATCGATGACGCCATGCACAAGCACACAAAGTCGCGCAACTCGAGGGCGGGAAGGCAGGCAGGGCGGCGGCTCGACCGGTGTCTGCCCGCACACCCACTCTGACGAACTTCGCCGCGCCGCGCACGCGCGCGCGTCATCTTCGTGAGCCCGTGGACGTGACAAATCGACACGCTGCTGGTGTTGTGCATGCGGGGAGAGTGTTGGACCGAGTTCGTGGGTGCGATGACGCGCTCGTGCAGCGCAGAAGCTGGCTTCTCGCGCGGGGAAGCTCGTTGCAAAATCGCGCTCGCTGCTTGCAGCCGTACAGTACGAAGCAAGCGCCGAAGCAGCCGCTCGAGATTTACCAGGTTATGATCCCTCACTCGGTTACGCTCTGCGTAACCTTCCAGAGCGCGAAGCGTCGCGTCAGACTGTCTTCAGCCTCGAGTTCCCGAGCATCCAGCGCCAGATTCGGATGCACGCGCGGCCGCGACGAGCGCCTGGAGCGTCTGCTCCGGACGACGCCGCGCTGGCGCAGCTCTCCCGGCGCGTGGGAACGAATGACTGCAGCACCGAGAGCACGAAGGCGGTCGCATCGGTCTGGGAGCAGTCGCTGCACGCTGTTGCGTCTGCCGGCGACCTGAAGCGAGAAGCGAAACAGAGCTCATTGGCTGTCACGACGAAGCACGCGCTCGCCGACGAAGCAATAGCGACGGAGCTTGCTCTGCATCAAGGTGGCAGCAGCACCGCTGGCAGCGAGTCTCCTATCGTGAATGAAACATTGGAGGAGATCTGTCGAATCCCTGCGCTCGAGGAGCTTGAAGAGCTCACGAATGAGCTCTACGCAGTCCACAGCCGCAGTCAGAACGACTCGCACTCTGGCAGTGACGGCGCGGAAGAAGCAGAAGCAGAGCTTCTGTCGATCCAGGAGCGCGAGTATGCGCATGCGCTGCAGCAAGCTGTCGTCGCGACGCTCACGCACATCACGCTGTCAAAGTTCTCATCACAGAACGCCAGCAGGAGCCAACAAAACCAGCTGCCGCTCGGAGACGTGCACGTGTGGCTCCTCGAGATGGTGGTGCGACCGTCGGCCCTCTCTCGCCAGCTCGCGTTCGCTCTGTTCTTCAACCTGAGCGTCAGCGTCACAGCCATTGTGCTCGCAAGGACACACGAAGCAGCAACCGAGTCAAAGAGTACCCGTTTCCAGGCAGAGCAGATGCAGACGCGGCTCTTCCAGGTGCTCGTAGAAATGCTAAGCAAAGCCGTGGTGGTCGCTAGCTCCTCGCTGAAAGAACCGAGGACGAGCTGCAGCAGTCGCAGTAGAGACCGTCAGTGGATCGCGCAGGCAATCGGCTGTCTGCTGCTCTTCGCCAAGCACGGCGGACGCTTCCGAGCAGATCGACTGAGTGCGCTGGACCCGCAGATCCTGCGCTTCTTCCTCAAGGAGCTCAGCGAGAGTGACTCGGTGCAAAGGGACGGCGGCGATCTGGAGAACCAGCTGCTGGAGCTGCTCGTGTTCACGATGTACGCGCAGGAAGCAGAGGCTGTCACCACTGGCTCACACCCGCATGTCCGCTTTGCGCTGCCGCTGACAGCGCTCGAGCCGTTTGGCGGACTGGATGTGCTGCTTTTCCATTTCTACACCTCGCACTCGCTGAATACGCGACGCCTGCTGCTCATGGTATTCTTCGACGTGGCGTGCCACCAGCAGCATCGTGTTGACATCACGACAGCGAAGAACAGGAGCAGTCTGATCGAGAAACAGCTACAAGAAGAGAGCGAGCTCTGGCACTGCGTTCAGCGATGGGACTTGGCTCTCTACATGGCGTCAGCGCCGACGCTCTTCGCTGCTGCGTCAGTAGCGCGAGTCGTGAAGAAGCTTTGCGCTGCGGTGACGTCGCCCGCGCTGCCACAGTCGCTCGCAGAGAAGCAGGTGCTGCAGTTTGTCAACCAGCTGCGAGTGCTGGTACGTCGTTCTACCTGCCACTCTGCATAGCTACAAGGTGATCTTGCACGTGACTTATCGTTCTGTGTATGGTGCAGATGCATGTGGACGAGTACTTTGCGCAGAGCGTGTCGCTGAGCAAGACGCTGCAGCTGCTGCACGACCAGGAGAAGCACAGCGTGACCGACGCGCTCATGGCGAAGATCGCCCAGTTGCTCGCCTCGAGCCGCATGGAAGACAAGTTCCAGGCTGAGCGCTGGCTCGCAGAGCTCGTGACGTACGGAGCGAGTAGTGGAGCTACTGGGAACGCCTTGACTGCTGCTACTAGCAACAACAATGCAGCGCTGGTGGCTCAGCAGCGTTCGAGTGATCCGCTCAGCGAGAGCGTCATTTTCACTGGCGCGGAGAGCGACCTGGAAGCCAACAACATGAGTCCCCACAACCAGACCAGCGACGCAGCCGACGAGCTCGAAGAGACGTGCTGCTTTGACGAAGACGTCAGCATTCGCATCGCGGCGCGCAGCAAGTTCTGGGAGCTCGCGAAGTCGCCGTCTGCTGCGCACCGCGAGTCGTTTGCGCGCGCGCTGAACGTCTTCGTGAAGCGCAAGCTCTGCGCGAAGGTCAGTGCTGCAGTGCGCTTTGCCTTACTGATCTTTGTTCTCATATAGACTCGCTTGCTCAGATTATCATCGTCGTCTTTCTGTGTGCCATGCTGCAGATCTCAGGCGGACTCGTCGTCGTTGCGCGCGAGATCAGCATGTGTCTCAGAGTTGCACTGCAGCAGCGCGAGGCGAGCCAGAGAGTGCTCATCTCGCTGCTAGTGCTGATCTTGGAAGTGAGCAAGCGTGAGGTGTCGTCGAAAGATCGCCAGAAGCAGAAGTACGACCAGGAGTGCACTGCGCAGAGTCGCGAGGAGCGAGGCTTGGGCAACTGGAGCTCGGACTCGCTTGCGTCCCGCTTCCTTGACGGCGAGATCGCGCTCGACGCTGCACTTCTGAAAGAGTTTGCTCCAGATTTTTTTCTCCACGCGCTGTCAGAGCTCCAATCCCAGTGCCATCCGCGCCAGCGCTGCCGTCAGCGATGCTGTGGCACTAGAGCAAGCTCGCCTCTGGTTGGCGACCTCGTGGCGACCACTGCGCTGATCGTCTCGCACCAGATAGTGAGCAACCAGACAGCACAGTCGCACGACAGCTCCAGCGTATCTGCGCTGCTCCCGCTGATGGAGGCGTGCGATACGCGCGCCGCAGTGTACGTTGCTCTCTTTTCATTTGTGTGCTCCAACGGATTGACTGATTGGCAGGTGCGTGCTGCCCGCCTCTATCAGGACCATCGCGAAGCTCGTGGCATCGACGCTCAAGCGCTGCGACGGTGAGCAGTACGTGGCGCTACTGCGCGACCTGCACGCGACTGCAGTCGAAGATGACGACGACGCGCCGCTCACGCTCTCGCATCTGCGCGCGAAGGCGCTGGTCGCGAGATGGGTACAGAGCTGAGGGTGAAATGTATCCCCTCTGGAACTCGTTTGATGAGCTTCGATATCGGTGTAGAGAGGGTAGGATGCACCACGCGATGTTATTGGGTATAACTTGCTACATTATAGCAAATCACATCGCGTGAAAGATGACTGGTGGAGATTGGATGGAGATGGACAAGACAAACACTCTCGCTTCGGACTGTTGTTCTCGGATCGTGAGCAGTTCGACTTATTTTGCGATCAGAAGACGACGAAGAGAGCGGCTGAGCTTGGCATGGCGCACGCGAGCATGCTCGCGTGCGCGCATGCACTGGCAGCCTTACCCACGACGGATGGATGGATTGCATGTGTTTTGTGTGTTGGGCTTTTGTCTTACTGGACAAGTCGCCGTTCGTGTCTCGACGCTCCTCTATTCTCTATGAGCTGAGAGAGACCTCATATGGCGTCTGCGGTCGCCAGAAGCTGTCCGCCGAAAGGTGACGCAGTGGAGGCAGCTGCGGACTCCATCCGTGAGCTGGCGCATAGCGAATCGAAGTGTGTGGGGAGCAGGCTGCAATTTGTCTGCTCCATGAAACGCTCCGGATATATCAATCAAACAACCACATGACTCTCGTAGGTAGATGCAGATGCACGTTCACTCACATCACGACCAGTCAGCTCGAGCCTGTGGCTAGTGCGATGTGGTACGGACGGCCGACTGCGGCGTGGAGGTCGTGCATCACACGCTGACTCGCCTCCAGCGCCTGCGTGTGCTGCAGCGTCTGGAACAGCGGGTGCACGAGCGCTTCGTCTCGGAGCTTGCTCTGGAGCGCAGCGTGGCAGTCTAGATGCGTTGCGACGAACACTAGCGAGCACGCCTTGTCAGCATGGACGCAGTGAGATCAGCCTGGAGCGCAAAGGGTGGCTCTCGTACCTGCCAGATCCTCGTACTCCTTGCGGCTGAACGTGACCAGCTCGTCCATGTCGAGGTTCGAGAGCAGCGAGATGCCCACGCGGCTGATCAAGCGAGGCGGTCGTCAGCGCAACAGACATCGATACCGGCATAGCGCACACAATGAGAGCCGGACGTACCTTGCATGGGAGTCACCAGCGAGCGTCAGGAGCGGCAGTCCCGCGTACAGCGCGTCCGTCGCGGTCGAATGCGCTCCATACTGCATTCACACAAGAGGAGTGCGAGCGCTGTTGGTTAGACTGGTGACGATACCATGGACGCAATGCTGCTTCAGCTCGTCGCCCTACGATGAACGTGTCGAGAAAGAGTCCGTTGACGTTGTGGCGCTTCAAGTGGTCGCCTTTCGGTATCCTATCCAAGCACGCGAGCGATCCGAACTCATGTTAGTCACAGACAGCGCGGGCAACTGAGACGCCAAGTCTCTCACTCACCGCGGCAGGAACCGAATCCGAGCGCGGAGCACGCCTTGCGCTTCGGCCTCGCGCGCTATGTTGTCCTTGATCTCGCGACTCGTGACAGTGGCGCGCTGCTTCCTCCCCGGGTCCAGCAACAGCAGCACGCTCCTGGGTACGCGGCGCATGATCGCCATCCATATCGCGAACACGTTCGGCTCGATCTTGTCGGGCTTGTTGAAGTTCACAAACACGAACGCATCCTCGCCCTCCTTACCTCGGTCGCCAGCAGCGCCGTCAGCCGTCCAGAGCTTGGCTCGCTCGCTCTGGCTGAGCTCGTACGCGTTCACCTGGTACGAGTTCGGGAGGAACACGAGCTTCTCGGTGAAGCCATCGGCAGCGAGTTCAGCCGGGACCACGCGGCGATCGGTAACCAGATAGTCTACGAACGCAGCGCCAGAGGTGCCAGGGTACACGAGGTAGTTGACGACAATCGGCGCTGGCTTCCGCGCGATGATCGCCATGCGACTGCCTCGCGTGTGCACCTGCGCGTCCATCAGGATGTGTACGCCACGGCTGCGGATCACCTCGACGCTCTTCTCTATTGAACGGTTCGCGATGTCCTCGAAGACGTCGACAATGTCGACGATCTGCTTGCGGATTTCGCTGCCGTCGTCCCTGCCGTAGCCGAATGCGACCACTTTGGTTCGCTGCTTGTCGGACGTGGCAAAGAGTCCTTTGAGCAGATGTGCAGTCGGGTGGTCGGCGAAGTCGTACGAGATGTAGCCGACAGTGAGCTGCTTCGCAGAGTCTTCTTCACTGTCGCTTGCGTCCTTCAGAGATCGTGCTGTGCCGAGCTGAGGCATCTGCTGAGGCTCAGTAGCACTGTCATCGTCGCTGCCACGCGGAGCCTGGAGGAACTGGTTCGTGTGGACCATCGCAATCTGCTTGCGCGTGCGAGGGCTCAGCTGGTGCATCAGCGTGTCGAAGGGCATGAGCGCCGACGGTCGTCCCTTTGATATCTCGTGCTCCAGAACCAGCTGCAGCAGCTGATCGAAGTCGCGCTCACTCTCTTCCCACACGCACGCAGTTTTCTTCGCTCGCGCTATGTGCACGAGCACGAGCACGTACGCGTACCGCCTATCGTCCTCGCTGTGCTGCGGGATCGCCACCTCGCTTATGTACTGGAGTGCTTGACTGAACCACTCGAGCGCCGACACGATGTCCTCCGTGACTTCGTACACCACGCCGAGGTTTGTCATCGCGATGAGTCTCCAGTGGGGCGGCGTCTGCAGAAGCTCAAGCACGCGCTGCAGCAACATTGAGCAATCGATAAGTTCGTACGCCAGCTGACGAGCGTGACAAGGAGGGTTCTGACGCACCAGGTAGTTGGGGATCGACGCGTTCACATCGCCGTACTGCTGGTGCAGTGCTGCGATGTTGAGCCAGGCTTGTGGCAGGCTCTCGTCCAGCGCCAGCGCTCGGTTGTACTCGCGACTGGCTTGCTCGATCTGCGCATGACAAGGCTGTCAGCTCGCTCGAACAGATACACACATCGAGAGAGACACACATGCAGTCCACGTTCCTTGCCGAGTCGCTCGAGGGTGACTGCAAAGTCGAAATGGCACTCTGCGCTCTTCTCTGCAATCGCGGTGTAGTACTTCTCTGCGAGCAGGTGCTCGCCGTTGTAATGGTACGCCAGTGCCAGTCTGTGCGCGGTTCGCGGGAGCATCGCGGCGTCGAGTGCGATCGCGCGGCGGTAGCTCTTGATCGCCTGCGGCATGTCCTTGAGCTGGTAGAAGAGCTGTCCGATGTTCGCGTGCAGATCCGCATTCCGGCTCAGCTGTGGCAGCGCGCTCTGGTACAGTTGTAGCGCGCGCTCAAAGTCGTTCTGCCCGGTTCACAGTCAGCATGCACAACACCAATGAGACGCGCAGCTACAGCCCACCGCAAGCTCAAGAGACACACACATACGCGCACACAGACCTTGCTCTGGTAGACAGCGCCGAGCGCCATGGGCAGCATCGGGTCCTCGGGATTCGCGCGCTGGATCTGCAGCAGCAGCGCCAGCGTCTCGTCGATGCGCTGCTGCCGCCACTGACTGTTGGCCGCTTCCCACAGCTGCGCTGCAGTCGCCGTCACCACTGCGGATACCGCAGAGTCCACGGTGAGTAGGCACACGGACAGCCACAGCAGCAGCAGCAGCGCGTGCCTGCTGCTCTTGATGCGCATCGCGCCAGCAGCGTATCTTTTTCAATCAGCAATGGAGTTTTCGATATTTGTGTGTGTCTTTTTTCTCGCAAGGGTTTGAAATGTGTGGTCCACGTCGAGTGTAGCCATGTCTGCTTTTGTCGCGAAGAGTCACAATGGCAAACTCCGAGCCTGTTCAGCAGCTCCACCAGCACAGCAGAAATGGTCGGCGCCGCGAAGAGCGTCCGCCGCTGCAACGAGAAGCTCGACGCAGCCGCCCTCGCGGCGCTGCTGAGCGCCGTCTATGTTGAGCGGAGCGTCACAGCGCTGCAGCTGAGCTACGCGGGACTCACGCCGAGCCTCGTGGTGCAGATCGCCGATTTCCTGGAGCAGAACGTGACGCTCACGAGCGTCGATCTCTCTGGGAACCCCATCGGCGCGCACGGTGCGAGCTGTCTCGCGACGTCGATTGCAAAGAACAGCACGCTGACGAGTCTGTCGCTGGCAAGGTGCGGTCTCAAGAACGACTCGCTCGCGCCGTGGATCGAATTCTTCCAAGCGAGCGAGCGATCAGTCAAGACAAGCGCGCTCACTGAGCTCAAGTGCGTGCAAACTCGTTCATTCGTATCGATAATGCGACTATTGGCTGACTGGTTCGTGCTGCTGCCATGGCTCTTAGCCTCTCGTGCAACCAGTTCGACGAAGACAGCGCCGAAGCTCTCGCTCGACTGATCCAAGCAGTGCGAACGCCAGCTGTGCGCCTGGACTTCCGCAAGAACCAGCTCTCGGACACCAGCATTCAGCAGATCGCCGACGCCTTGCAGGCAAACGCTGCGATCGTCGCACTGCGGCTCGAGGGCAACCAAGACGACGAGGACGCGACGCTTAAGCAGCACAAGCGCATCGACTTCTGTGTACGCAGGAACAGCAAAGCGCAGCAACGCCGCCAAGTTCTCACCAGGATCCAGCAGATCCAGCACTCAGCGCTGCAGGTTCACGCGTGCCACTTCGACTGTGTCGACCTCTCGATCGGCGACGCCGAGCTGATCAAGCGCGCGCTTCAGGAGACTCGCAGCGTGATCGATCTGCGGTTCACGAGCAACGCGCTGCCAGCCGAAGGCGCCAAGCGCATCTTCGAAGGGCTCCATGCAAACGCCAGCGTGCGAACACTCGCGATCGCCGACAACAGCATTGGCGACGTCGGCATGCGCGCGCTCGCGGCTCTCATGCGAGCGGCGAACACGAGCACGAGCAGCACGAGCGCGCTGCAGTCGGTCGCTATCTCGAACTCGATCCGCCTCACAGTCGCGAATGGACTCGTACAGCCGATCTCGAACCGCACAGCGAGTCTGCTGCACTTTGCATTCGCCAACTACGCCGCGATCCGGAGCCTCTCGCTCGCAAACTGCGGGCTGAGCGACCGCGACATCGGCGTCATCGTGTCGGGCATCGCGTGGAGCGCGCTGATCCAGGAGCTCGATTTGAGGAACAACGCGTTCGGAGACCCCTCGGCGCACGTGTTTGTGCGCATGCTGCATCGCTGCCAGCTCTTCTCTCGCCTCGATCTGTCCAGCAACCGCTTCACGCTCGCAGGGATCCAGCCGATCGTCCAGGCTGTCGCCATCCACCCGAGCATGCGCGTGTTGCTTCTCGGCCGCTTCAGCACTCACGCATCACCAGCTAGCAGCGAGGCGCTGGTGACGTCCATCTGCAGCGCACTGCAGCAGAGCTTCTCGCTTGTGCAGCTGGAGCTGCTCGTGTCCACGTCGCCGTCGCGCGCTGACGCCGCCAAGCGCCACGTCGCGACACTCAACGAGCTGCTGCGTGCGCGCAGTGGTGCGGCGTTTGCACGCCAGCAGAGCGCTCGCGCGCACGAGGACGCCGCGCACGCGCACAAGTGCCGCTTCCGCTCGCTCGTGCGCATCGAGGCGGAGCGTGCCGTCAGCCAATTGCGCAGCTGAAGTGTCGACGCATCCCTCTCGGAGATGATCTTCAAGGCGCGCAAGACCTGTCTCTGCCGATCGGACTCGCACCTTCGTGCGACATCGGCGCCGCAGCCCGTGCGAGCCGCACGTCGATCTGCTGCTCACTTCCGGATCTCCCAGCCGCCCACGCCAACAAGATGCTCTCGTCCGTGACCCGCTCCTCGTCGTCCGCGCTGCGCACCGCCGCGGCGCTCAAGAACGCGCGCTTCGCCAGCTCGGTGCGCGTCGAGTCCGACTCGATCGGCGAAATCGAGGTGGATGGCTCCAAGTACTGGGGTGCGCAGACGCAGCGCTCGCTCGAGAACTTCCCGATCGGCGGTCCGCGCGAGCGCATGCCGCTGCCGGTGATCAAGGCGTTCGGCGTCGTGAAGAAGTGCGCGGCCAAGTACAACGTGCAGACGGGCAAGCTCGACGCGAGCATCGCGGAGCAGATCATCCGCGCCGCCGACGACGTGATCGACGGCAAGCTGGACGACCACTTCCCGCTCGTGGTCTTCCAGACCGGCTCGGGCACGCAGTCCAACATGAACACGAATGAAGTGATTTCGAACCGCGCGATCGAGCTCGCGGGCGGCAAGCTCGGCAGCAAGCACCCTGTGCACCCGAACGACCACGTGAACATGGGCCAGTCGTCGAACGACTCGTTCCCGACGGCCATGCACATCGCGGCCGTGCAGGAGATCCACCGCGTGCTGCTGCCGGGCCTGCGCAAGCTCCACGCCGCGCTCGACGCCAAGGTGCACGAGTTCGAGGACATCATCAAGATCGGCCGCACGCACACGCAGGACGCGACGCCGCTCACGCTCGGCCAGGAGTTCTCGGGCTACCGCGAGCAGATCGCGCTGTCGATCCACCGCGTGGAGGCAGTGCTGCCGAACCTGTACAAGCTTGCGCTCGGCGGCACCGCCGTGGGCACGGGCCTGAACACGTCCAAGGGCTATGACGCCGAGATCGCCAAGATCATCGCGGACGAGACCGGTCTGCCGTTCGTGACGGCGCCGAACAAGTTCGAGGCGCTCGCGGCGCACGACGCCGTCGTCGAGGCCAGCGGCGCGATGAACACGATTGCGTGCTCGATCATGAAGATCGCGAACGACATCCGCTTCCTCGGCTCGGGTCCGCGCAGCGGTCTCGGCGAGCTCACGCTGCCGGCGAACGAGCCAGGCTCGTCGATCATGCCGGGCAAGGTGAACCCAACGCAGTGCGAGGCGATCACGATGGTGTGCGCGCAGGTGATGGGCAACCACGTGGCCGTGACGGTCGGCGGCGCGAACGGCCACTTCGAGCTGAACGTGTTCAAGCCCGTGATGATCTCGAACCTGCTGTCGTCCATCCGCCTGCTCGGCGACTCGGCCGTGGCGTTCACGGACAACTGCGTCGTGGGCATTGAGGCGAACCGCGAGACTATCGACAAGCTCATGAAGAACTCGCTCATGCTCGTGACGGCGCTCAACCCGCACATCGGCTACGACAACGCGTCCAAGGTCGCGAAGACCGCGCACAAGGACGGCACGACGCTGCGCGAGGCCACGATCAAGCTCGGTCTGCTCTCGGGCGAGGAGTTCGACCGCCTCGTGCGTCCGGAGGACATGATTGGACCAAAGTAAGGCAGTCAGCAGGCAGTCCATTCGCTTGTCTGTCGCGTGGTGGTACGCACCAGCCACTTGCAAATGAACACGCAGCATAATACACACAGAATGCATCATCATCATTACACGGTTCACACGCGCTCGCTTGCTTTTCGTGGCACTCCTGGTGCGATGATGGTCGAGCAGACGCCAGCACCAACGGCCCACTGTCCCCAGTCGATGGAGACGACGGAATGCGTCTTGTTTCCTGCTCTGCTTCTCTCTACGGCTGCTTACTTTTGTGGCTATCTGTCGTATTGCGCTGCGGCGGGAGTCGTCGCCGTTGCCGCGCTGCTGCTGCTGCTCTGCATCTCATAAATAGCCGCCTGGAAGGGCAAGTACAGCGCGTTCTGGTTGCCATTCGCCACGCAAAGAAGAGACGACCGCACATCAATCATCCGCATACACTACCGATAAGTGAACAGATACGCAGCAGCAGCTACGCACCATTTGGCGCTCGGCCGTCGCAAGTTCCTGCGAGAGCTCCACGGTCTGGCGGTTCAGCGTGCTCAGCACTTGGTTCATCTGCAGTCCAGTCCGTCACCGTCCAGAGAGTGAGAGAGAACGTGAGACGCAGCCAGCCACACACTCCCGCACACACTAGTGCGCAAACGCACCTGCTGCATTCCCCTGGAGACGGCGGCCATGGCTTCCAGCAGCCGCAGCTCCTCGTCCGCCACCTGCTGCGACCGCGTCGCGCGCGCGTCCTCGTCCTCCGCCATTTTTCCCTTTCCAACTCAACAGTCCATTTCGCTCGCAAGCCAATTTGAACGCATCACATCTCACAGGCTCTTCAACCAGCAAAAGTCCAGAATCAGTGTATCTCTTTAGACGGGTGTCTAGTATACAGAGGATTCAGCCGCACCTAAGCGGACACAACCCGAAGCCTGAGTTTTTGCCTTCCCTCATCTGAGAAGGAGAAAATCTCGAAGGATTGTCGCCGCCCACTCACTTCATTCGCGCATTTCGGCTCCACGCAAGAAGAGCTGTCCAGGTGAAGCAAGAGAGCTCCGCGCCGTCCATCCATCCGCACACGACACACGCGCCACAGAGAAAGAGAGAGAGCCATGTGGATGCAAAAGTCCTTCGAAGGCGCGAGCATCTCGTCCGGCGGCAATCTGCACAACCGCAACCGCTTCCAGCCGCACGGCGGCAGCGGATCGTACGACAACTACGGCGGCGGTGGTGCAGGCGCCGGCGCGAATGGCGCGAACGGCGACTGGAAGAACAAGATCCTCGAGAGCGGGCAGTGGCTCGGCGGCAAGGTGATCGAGTACGGCGGCAAGCTCGCGCGCGGCGCCGGCTCGCACGACTCGATCCCGGATCACACGTCGCAGCAGATGCCGCGCAACGACGGACGCGCCAACTGGATGGCGGACATCCGCAGCTCGTCCTCGTCGTTCTCCGGCGGTGGCGGTGGCGGTGGCGGCTACAACAACAGCAGCTTCTCGAACTCGACGACGTACCAGAACGACTTTGCGACTGAGCGCCCCAAGGCGTACTCGGACCAGTACCGATCTTCGGGTGGCTTTGGCAGCAGCAACATGGGCGGCGGTTCGCAGCCAGCGCCGTACTCGTCGTCGTCTGCTTCGCGACCGAGCCACAGCCACGACCATCACCGCCGCCACAAGGACGACGACGTGAAGGAGCGCCGTCGCGCGAAGAAGAAGAACGAGTCGTCCAGCAGCAAGCACCACCACCGCAAGTCGAAGAAGTACGCGTCCGAGTCCGAGTCGGACGCGAGCTCCTCGAAAGATTCGGACGCGTCATCGTCTGGCTCGGCGAGCGACTCGGATCGCTCTGCGCACGGTCGCCGTAGCAGCAAGAGCTCCAAGTCGAAGAGCAAGAAGCACAGCAAGAGCAGCAAGAAGCAGGCGTTCTACTCGGATGAGGACAGCGAGAGCGACAAGGAGCAAGCGAAGGACCGGAAGAAAGCGGCGAGACAGTCGTCGACATCCTCGTCGTCTGCTGCTGCCGCGACTGGAGCTGCTGCTGCGAACTACTCGTATTCGTTCGACCCGTCGAAACTGCCTCCTGCGCCTCCTGCGGACGAGTCAAGCAAGAAGTCGTCGTCTGCAAAAGAGTCCAAGTCGTCGTCCAAGCACTCCAAGTCGAAGAAAGCCTCGTCCAAGTCCCGCCACCGAAGACAATCGATGGAGTCGTCCGAGTCGGATGTATCGGACAAGGAGAACCAGAAGGTGAAGAAGCGTAGCGCGAAGACGACTTCGAAGCACTCCAAGGCGGCGGCGGCAGCAGTGTCCACTGCGGCGACTGTGGATCTGCTCGGTGTGGGCTTTGACGCGGAGCCCGTCGCACCAGCTGCAGCTCAGACTGTACAGCCGTCAGTCTTCGACGCGATGCCTACTGCACAGAGTGCAAACCCGCTGCAAGGTACCGTGCAAGTGCTGTAGCTTGTGATCCTGAAGGATCTGTCGATGGTTCTAACTTTTCATGTGCTCCGATTTGCGCAGATCTTGCGGGTCTGAGCTTCCCTGCGACCTCGTTCCAAGCGACCAACACGATGCAGCAGCCGTCGGTGTTTGCGCAGCAAGCCAGCAATGGGCAGGAGGAGCAAGCGCCGCAGCCTCAGTTCACCACCAACTTGCTGCCAGAGAACAACATTGTGGATCTGAGCTCGCTCGCGAGCGACAAGAAGAAGGATAAGGCCACTGCCGCTGCCGAGAGACGGACGCTGAACGATCTGCAGAAAGCCAAGGCGGCGGCGTCGGCGTCGACAGAGCAGCCCGCGCCGGTGATGGCTGTCCATCCTCAGATGCTCGCTGCTGGTGCTGCGGCAGGCAGCGCGATGGTTCCTGCGGGTATGGGCATGATGATGAACCCGATGGCGGCTGGGAACATGATGAACGGCTCCGCGATGCATCCTGGCGGTCAGATGCACCCGCAGATGATGATGAACCCTCAGCTTCAAGCCCAGTGGATGCAGCAGCAGCAGCAGCAGCAGTACGCGATGAACGGCATGATGCACCAGCAGGCGACCGCGGCGTACAGCAACTTCCAGGCAGGAGCAGGAGGCGTCCCACCGCAGGCGAGTGCTGGCAACGGCAGCTTCCAGTTCCAACAGCAGCAGCAGCAGCAGCAGCAGTAAGCCTCGCGCGGAAGAAAGCTTCGTGGGCTCGTGAATGCTAGAAGAAGACGATGGAGAAGCGTCCACTCGTGCGTTTGCTGCTCCGTGTCCTGCACACGTTCGATCGATCTGTCTCCAACCACGTGGGTAATATATATGTATGTGCATGCGTTGTCTGCTGCACCTACTGCGCTTGCGTTTGTCTCTGCGTGTTTTTCTGCGTGATTATGATGCCAGTTCCCTTGTATTAAATCAATCGTGAGCTCCTGCAGGCGACGCTGATGTAAGCTCTCCGTGCTGCTGCTGTTGGCTACTGCTGCCGTGGCTTTTCTTCCCTATCGAGTCTAGTGCGTGTCCTGAGCCGCCGCCGCCGCCTCCTCGCGTGTTGCCGATCGCGCTCTCCGGCAGTTCGAGGTCTCCGTGCTGATCCGATCGTCTCCGCGTGCTCTTCTGGTGCGCCACGGGCAGTTTTTCCGTGTCGCCGGCGTGCGCCGCGGCTCGCTCGGCGTGAGACTTGTCCCCGCTGCTCCCGTTTGCGGTTCCCTGGCGCGGCCGTCCGCGTGCGTTGCTGCTGGCGGCAGTGCTGGCGGTGGATGACGACGGATTCCGCTTGAAGTTGCCTGGCCCGGAGGCTCCGCCGCTCGCAGAACTGGAGGCAGCGGATGGCTTTGGACTCGACACGAGCGCTCCCATGGTTGTCGACCCGGCTGCCGGGCGAGGCGAGTGCTTGTCCATCTTCACATTGCCGAGCTTCGCCTGCAGCGGGTTGTCCATGATGCGTCCGGGACGAGAGCGACCGGTGCCAGGCGTGCCGGTGGGCACCAGCGTGCTGCCGCTCCCGATACCAGCAGCAGGCGACAAGGATGACGACGGCGCCACGACGGCGCCAAAGAGCTCGATGCGACTCGGCGACTTTGGGACAATCGACGGCAATTTGTCGTCGCCTGCACTCTCGACGGGCGAGAGGAAGGACGGCGAGCCGGGCAGCGCCACTTTCGTGGGTGAGTAGGTGATCGCAAAGTCCAGGTCGTCCTCGCCGTCTTCGCACCGCTCACGCGCTGGCAGCATCGCAATGTCCATGGGCGTAATCCCGGACGCCGTACCGCGCACCCATGGGTGGCCAAAGATCTCGGGGATCGTCGCGCGCTCGTTCGGGTCGAGTTTAAGCATCTGCGCGACCAGATCTGCGCGTTCCAATAAGCAGCAAAGGAGAGAAGTGAGTCGTTTGGCTTCAAGACGCAGCCCACGAAGAAACAGAGCTGGCGTACCGGACAGCGCAGGGCTCAGGTGGTCGTCGAGCTTGTACTGGCAGCGCATGATGCGGTTGCGGATCACGTTCTCGCGCGGGCGGTTCGTGCCCACGAGGTCGCTGCCTTCGAACGGCAGCCGGCCGCACACGATCGCGAAGAGGATGACGCCGAGACTCCAGACGTCCAGCGGTGGCCCGGCGTTCGACGTGCCGCGGAAAACCTCAGGCGCGAGGTACGAGATGGATCCGCAGCTCGTCTTCATCATCGCGCCGGGCTTGTAAAAGTCGCTGAGACCGAAATCCGCGATCTTGACGGTCGCGATGTCGTTTTTGCTGGTTGGACAAAGAGAAGAAGAACAAGAGACAAACCAACGCGTGAAGCGTGTGAGATGTGAAGAATGATCGAGAGAGAGAGTCGAGAGAGAGAGAAAGCGCGGGCGGGCGTACTTTGGCAGCAAGATGTTCTCGAGCTTGAGGTCGCGATGGCAGATGTGCTGGTTGTGCGCGTAGCCGACGCCCGAGAGGATCTGCGAGAAGACGGATGCGCCGACTTCCTCTGCGAGCCCGCCACCCGGTAGGTTCTTCAGGTAGTGGAACAGGTCGCCGCTGCGTGCAAGAAGTCCGACAACAGCGATGCAGGTTGTCAGTCTCGGCTGAGCATCCAAAAAGTCGCCAAAAGCAGACGACGTACCCTTCCAGGAGCTCGAAGACGAGCACGACGTGGTTGGGCTCGTTGATCACGCGCAGCAACTTGATGATGCTCGGGTGGTTCAGCGCCTGAGGTGCAGCACACGAGGCGATTGCTGCGAGTTAGCACGAAGCAGAGGACTCCCAATTGCTGGTCTAGCAGCAGCGCTTACCGTGAGGCACTGGATCTCAGTCGTGGTCCGCTCGACGTCGCCCAGCGATCCCATCTCGCTTTTCTGTGACCACCATCACGCGTGCAAAGCAACAAACAAACACACACACACAAGTCAGCAAGTTGTTCACAAGTCAGTAAGCAAGCAAACAAAGAACGCACGAGAATGAACTTGAGCGCCACTTTGTCGTTCGTGAGCTGGTGCACGCCGAGCCGCACTTCCCCGAAGCCGCCGCGTCCGAGCAGCGTGGTGACTTTGTAGCCGCCCACGACGGTCGCGAACTTGTCGTCCGTGCTGCTCTGCGCGTCCTCCTTGCCGGACGACGGCGCCTTGAAGGACCGGCCGGTGGAGAAGAAGAGCATGTCGTTCTCCTCGATGCACATGATGTCGTCGATCTCCGCGCCTGCGAGTTGTTTCGGACAGGACAACAGGACACATCGCAAAGTGTCAGCGCTTCCGCTTGGTTAGCTACGGCAGAGCACGTGAGGCAGCGAGAGACGCACCGTCGGCATTGAACACGCGTGACGCCATGGGCACCATCTCGAGCCGCTGCGAGGCTGCGCAGAGGAACTCGTCCCACGTCCAGTGGTGCTGCACAAAGAGCACTACAGTGTCACACAAATGTCAGCCAGCTTTGCCATGGAAGGCAGCACAAACAAGCAAACAATCAAGCTCACCTTTCGGGTTCTCGAAGTGGCCGTTCTTGTACGCCTTGATGGGCTTCCCCTGCACCGCGTGGTCGTTGAAGTCGTCGATGTCCCCAAAGTCGCCCATGATCGCTGCGTGCGTGCGTGTGGCTGGCTGGAGATTCCTCTCGTATGCGCGCGTCCGTCTGTCGGACTTGCTGCTGCTGCTGCGTAGTCGGTCAGTTGATCGTCGCCCACTCGTCGCTCGTCGCTCGTTCGCTTGCGGCTGCTGTCTGCGTCGTGCGTGCGTGCGTTCACCACAGCAGGTCGGTCCGCGGCATGAGGCAGCTGCGCGATTCCCTCTCTTCTCTGCTCTCGCTCGCGCGCTTGCTGCTCTCACGCTGCGCTGTGCTGCTCCTATTCCTGGCACCGCGAGCACAAGCGCGTCTTCGCCTGTCTTATGAAGAGCTCCCGGCGACACCACTCGCTATTTAAAGGCGCGAGCGCAAGCGGTTTCGCTAGCGAACCACTTGCATTTTGCGGCGCTCAAGATAGCGACACATTCGCTCGCATTGCGGCAAGTAAACATGCAATGCATGCGAGCAAACAAGCGCGGCGTGTGCTCTGCCAACAACCTTGCCCATGCTGTCGTGATGAAGAGCTGCTTCACGCAGAGCTGCTTCCGCGGCAAGAGAAAATGGCTTCACTCTGTTTCTCTCGCCGTCCCGCCCATCCTTTACCACATACAAACTCCAAGGTCGAGCACATTCTACTCGATAGTCACACTTCAGAAGAATCGCCGCCACAAATGTGCGAAAACGCCTCCCGCTCCGCCTCCGTAGTCTCTTCGATGGTCCCTCCCGAGAAAAGAATCCGCTCGTGAAACACACCAAGCCGAAAACACCGAGCAATAGACCAACAGGCTCGCAAGCAAGCACCGCAAGCAGCAGCGACCGCAGAAGCACGCAAGCAGCATGGCCAGCGCTCTGCCACGTCGTATCGTCAAGGTGCGCGCCTTGCCTAGCCCCCCCCCTGCATGCGCCTTCTCCGCTGTGTGCGATGCGCTGACGCACGCGTCGCTAACTGCCCGCATCCTCTCTCGCTCTCTCGCTCTCTCTCTCTCTCTCTCTCTCTCGTTCTCGCTCGCTCGCTGCGTTTCTCTTTGTGCGAATGAACCACAGGAAACCCAACGCTTGCTCGCGGAGCCAGGTATGTGTTTGCGCGGGAGATGCGAGGAGCTCCGTTTGCGTCTGTGCAAAGGGGGGAGCGATGCGTGTTGTTGACGCTTGTGCGCGCTGTTGCTACTCTTGTGGTCCTAGTCGCCGGCATCAGCGCGACCCCGTACGAAGACAACTTACGGTACTTCCAGGTCGTGATCGCCGGCCCGCAGTCGTCTCCATACGAGAGTGAGTCTCTTGCGCTGCGCTGTGAGTTCATAGTGAGCAGTGCGCCTCGCTGACTGCTGCTGTGTGTCTCATCTGTGCAGATGGCATTTTCAAACTCGAGCTGTTCTTGCCGGCCGACTACCCCATGGCGCCGCCGAAAGTGCGCTTCCTCACGCGCATCTACCACCCGAACATTGACAAGCTCGGGCGCATCTGCCTCGACATCCTCAAGGACAAGTGGTCGCCCGCGCTGCAGATCCGCACGGTGCTGCTGAGCATCCAGGCGCTGCTCTCGGCGCCGAACCCGGACGACCCGCTCGCGAACGACGTGGCCGACCACTGGAAGACCGACGAGGCTGGCGCCGTGCGAACCGGTGCGTTAAGCTGTGCATCGCTGCTTTGCTGTCCTGACTCTTGGCGGCTGGCTCACAGTATGTGATTGGTCGCTCTGCTGTTTGTTTGTGTGTATGTGTATGTGTAGCTGCTGAGTGGACCCGTCGTTTTGCGTAGCCCCACCGCCCGTCCATCCGTCCGACTACATCAGCAGCACCAGCAAAAAGCACAAGCCTTCGCGGCGCTTTCTCTCCTTCTCGGCGCGCGCGTGCTGTAATTCGTCTCGTCAGGTGATTTCTCAGCTGAGTGGCTGGACGAGCAGCAGCAAAGAGCACGCGAGCAGCAGCATCGCCGCTGCTGGGGATCGGAAGCGAGAGCTCGTGGGGAATGGATATAAACAACACATGCAATAACAAACAAGAAACACAACTAGTTGCTCTCAAACCCACAGCAGGTGTGCTGATGGCTCGCCACTCAGAGCTCCTCACTGCGGCCAGTGGACTCGTGCTCGGCGGCTTGCGCTCCTTGCGCTCCTTGCGCTCGGGACTCTGCGGCGTGCGGCTCGAGCACGAACACGGGCTGGTGTCCGACGCTGAACGGCGCCACGAAGTCGCTCTTCTGGAAGCCAAAGCTGCAGCGTCCATTGCAACAAACACACGCACGCAAGTCAGCACACAAGACAGTAACTGCCAACTCGACAAGCCTACAGACATGCACCTGTCGATGAGACTCCAGGACTCCACGAGCAGCGGCAGCCGCAGCGGACCGTAGATGCGCTGCGCGTTCCACACGACGCAGTCGGGACCCACAGGGACGGCCAGAAGCAGCTTCGTCCTGTTGCCGCTCTCGCCCCCGTCCGCAGATCCACCCGGCGGGTGCGCGTACTGCAGCAAACTCCTCATGGCCTCGAGGTCGGCGTCTGGCGCCAGTGGATCGCCGTAGCGACCCAGCCCGTCGTGCTCGAAGCTGGAGATGGACACGATCACGTCGAAGTGGCTGCGCGCCTGCCCGCTCGCCTTCGCGGCCGCAAACTCTGCGAGCGTGAACGTCTGCAGCGCTGGGTGGTCGTAGCGCAGCGCGTTGTAGTCGATCGTGGTGCAGGACGCGGCGCCGACAGCCACGCAGATGCTTTCGTACCAAGGCGTGGTGCTTCCCACGATGAGCACGTGCTTGCCCTCCACCCCGTGCTTGTCCATCGCCGCAAACAGGAAGTCGTCCGTCACGCCGTAGTAGTAGCGTTCGCGCCGCTTCGCTCTCCCAATCATCTCCTCGATGAACGCGAACGAGCGCGGCGCGTACGACTGTTCGGCGTCGCTCTGGTCGTCAAAGTACCACTTGCGCACGGGAACGCGGCCGCCCATCGTGTACTGCTGGCAGAGCTGCGGCGGCATGTTCACGGGCGGGACCGCGTGGTGCAGTGGCTCGCTGCTGTCCTCACTCTCTCGCTCTGGCGGACTGGCGGTGCTCTCGGTATCGTCGTTCGTCTCACTACCATCACTGTGGCAGAGGTGGTACTGCGCCTCGGACGGCGTGAGGTCGATCGTCCGCACGAAGAACGCGCGCATCGTCACGCCCGGCGCAGCGCTGTCTGCCAGACGACCCACAGCGCCTTCGACGTACACGCGCAGCACCACCTGGTCGCCGATGTAGCTGACTGTCATGCGGTACGACCGCGCGTACTGCACCTGCGTGTCCGCGACCACCTGGAACTCTTGCTCTTCTTGCTTTTCTTCTTGCTCGTGCATCTCGCCCGCCTTCTTGAACAGTGAGATGGTCACGCGCACGTCGCTCAGGTTGCGCAGCGCAGGCAGCAGCACCGTGATGTTGAGCAGCGACGATGGGATGCGCAGGATCTGCGACGCGTCCTGCGCCTGGATGTGCGCGTCCGTCCAGAGCTCGTCGCCGAACGGTGACACGCGCACGTCCACCGCGAAGCCAGGGTCATGCAGCAGCCACGGAGACCTGCTCTGCTGATGCTGCTGGTGTTGCTGGTGATGATCGACTGACTGCTCCTGCTGTTGCTGGTGGAGCAGTTGGGCACTCGCGCACATCGCCAGCAGCAGCGCCAGCAGCAGCATCGCCATTTTGAGTGGCATCGCCATTTCGCGTTTCCCGTTTCGCGCTTGAAGTATCTTTGGCTCCGGTAAAGTGCGAACGCTGCAGCTCAAATCCATCGAATCGAGATCTCAGTTCTGGCGATCGGAAGATACGTTTCCAAACGAGAACGCCGCACAACACAAACCCAGCTCAGCGCAACAAGACGAGGCTTCCGCGCCGCGAGACCCGCCGAATGTGTTGCGCGCTGGTTTGTGTTTCTGCATGAACTCGGCGTATCCGAGTTGCTCTCTCGAGATGGGGAATGCCAGCGGCGGCAAGGTCGTCGTCGTCGCTCCAGCGCTCAAACGCTGCTCCACCGCTGCCAAACCTCTCGCGACTGAGACAAGACTGCTGCTCGCTCGAGCCGTTGTCTTCTCTGTGATATGGCACTTCATGCCGCATCTAGTGGTGAACGAGAAGAAAGTCCAACGATGGCAGAACCTACTGGAGAACTTTGTGCTCTACTATCATACTGATCCCGACAGCCAATCTCGCGCGAGTTCAGCAACCTGGCTCGGAACCGCGGCGGTTTGAGCGGCAACGATTCACCAGAGCACTTGGCGCGATTGCTCAGGATGATACGCGAAGCCTCCACGAGCATCATCATCAGCATGTACTCCTTCACATATGAGGACCTGTGTGCCGAGCTACTCAGGGCCAAAACTCGCGGAGTGTTTGTCGAGGTCTTTGCAGACTTCGTGCAGATGCACATCAAGGGGGCAGTGCACCACAAGCTTCTGGAAGCACACATCCCAGTCTTCACGCGAAAGCGACTATCGTTTATGCTCCACGAGAAACTTGTACTCGTCGACAACGCAACCGTGTGCCTCGGCTCTGTCAACTGGACGTACCATGCGATGGCGAGCGGAGGAGTCGTGACGATCCAAGACGACAGAAGGCTGGTTCGTGCGGTGATCGAGTACTTCGAGGCGCTCCACTTCGACTGCAACTACCGCAAAGTTGCCTCTGCAGACATCACAAAAACCAAATTGTGTGGTGTGTGTAGAGGCACAAAGCTGCAAAGCTTCAAGCCCGGTAAAACATGTACGGAGAGCTGTGAGACTAGGAAGATGGTGGCAGC
>JAADWH010000158.1:0-39372 GCA_023335995.1 Globisporangium nagaii
GGTGGAGCCAAGCGTCGCTGGGCAGCAGCAGCAGCAGCAACAGCAGCAGCAGCAGTGTCATAAGCGCGACTTGGGAGCTGGTTCATGCTGCTCATCGTGGCAATGTTTGCCTATGTCGTTCGTACTTGTCAGCCGGAAGGACGATTGGGACGTGCGCGCTGGGGAGATCGGATACTTTGACAAGCAGAGCAGTGGCAGCATCTGCTGAAGTACTGCTCCTGAGGATGTAGAAGACAGGAGCGGTGGAAGTCTGGGCACGAGAGCACATAGGTTACGTCCTAGTCCAAGTCTCCACGTTTGCACATCAAAGAGAAAGTCTTCAGGTATGATCTGTAGCGAGTGTTTTGTGTCTCGCGGTGCTCGAGTTGCTGTTATTTGTTCTACACGGCATATAAGTTCACACTAACATGTGGACGTGTATGGCGTGTCGGGGCTTGTGCTTCTTCACGAGCTTGAAAGGCGTGTCGGTGCTTGGATTTCGAGAAGCGCCTCCACTGCATGTATGGTATTGTGAATCATAACAGACCGAATCAGGAGGCATGGGATTGATTCTCCTCTGTTTGGGGTGAGACGCTGAGAGCCTCGAAATGCGTTCAGCGTTTGATGAGCTTATAATCTGACAGCCGCCACCGGTGTCGCACGGCTCCGAGGTTAGTGTGTACTATATCGAGTCCGCATGCTCAACTCCACTTCACGCTGCTTTTACAAAGAAGCCGACGCATCAAAGTTGTGCGTGAGCAACCTTTGCCCACTCATAAATCATCGTCCGCTCAAACGCAGGGGTGTTAGCGTCAGAGTCAAGGCTCCGACTGCACGGTTCGTCTGCTTGGTGCTGCAACAATGACGATGCCTGATCTAGTCGATCTCAGCAATCCGATTCCGAGGTTTGATCTCCGGGGACTTCGTTTTCAACCTACCTACTCTATGCAAAACATTGTTGACGCCTCGAACAGTTCACAGCACAGACTTGCACAAATGCACATCCCAATCATCGGATTTGTGTACTCGGCACTCGGATCTACTTTCATTTTCTCGAGTTGCAATGCGTCTATAATGCAGTTTGTAGGGCACATCGCTATTCGTCGCCGCCATCGTCCACACAGAGCACTGCTGCGAGCACACGAAGGTCGTCCTCGTCCAGATCCAGACGCATCAGTAGATCAGACGGCGGGAGCTCCTCGCAGCGCGTCGCCTCCTGCTGCACCAGCAGCTCGTACTGCTCGTTCAGATGCTGCATGTACTCCTCGATCGGCAGCTGCTCGACCATCTCCTCGACCTTGCGGCGGTGCTCGAGCTTGCGCTGGTTCGAGTTCGCCTTGGCTCGGTGGTATTCGCAGAACCTGTGCAGCTCGCCGCTGCGCTTGACCACGCGTGGGTTCTCGCAGCGCTTGCTCGGGTAGCAGCAGCGCGCGAGCGGGTCGGCGCTCCTGGCTTGGATGGCGCTCGTGAGTGAGAAGTACTCCTGCGTGGTGCGTGAAGTGGGGCGGCGGTCGATGAACGAGTTCATTATTGCGATTGTGTTGCGCAGTTCTGATACTGTGGGCTAGCTGCTCAAATGGATTGTGACGGGCATCGTAGGTGCGACCAGAGAGAGTGCAGATGTCAAGGCGAGCGAGCACTTTGAGAGCGCTGGAGATGCAAGCTGCCTCCGAACCACAATCTGGGCGATGCTGAATCCTTTAGCGAGTCGGACTGTCAGCTCTACTTGATTGATCGCACACAATGGCTATTCCGTGCGTCGTAGACGAACGAAGGCATCTCGGCATGCAAATCCTCGTCGTTGTTTCTGAAGTTGAGTTCTGAGATATCGCTCGTTCGTTGAACGAGAGAGCGAAGTCACTTGATTCCGCTATCGATGCATTCACAGTTGTGCGGATTGTGGATTTTTGAGGTCAGGCGCTCTACGGCGTCCCACTGTCTGTTTGCTGACGAGCGTTCTCAAACCGACAGAAAGAAGCCCAAGATCACTTTCTAAAATCATGTTGTATATGTGGTGTGCGCGCGCATGCGCTCGTGCTTGTGGCGAAGCGGTGGGTGGTGAGCCAGCAGCGGTGTGGGTGTTGCTACAACAGCTGATACATCGCGTCTCTCACACTTGGCGCGAGCACATCAAATACCGAGATGTTTGCTTTTAGTGTGGCTCGGGAGGCAACATCGCCACACGGAAATCTGCCGGTGAGTTAGGCAGCATATTGCAACAGCGCTCCGTTCAGAATCAATTGGATAAGTGGCGCGCCGACTCATTCACAGTGAATTTGTCCGAGTATGGTACCTTGAAAATCTCATCGATGCCAGCAAAGCCAAAGCTACAGTGATACGATTGCGAGAGGTAGATCTGGAGCGACGCGCAGCGATTCGGCGTCCCCGTCAAAGAGGATCTCACTGAGCACGCGCAAGTCGTCGCCGTCGAGCTCGAGCTGTGGGGATCCGCCGCCGCTCGACAGCGGTTCGATGGCTGCGCAAGAGGGCTTGCTCATCGCGACTGGATGGTGGTGGACGCTCGACTGGTCGAGCTGCTGCAGCGCCATGGAACGCTCCTTCCGCCGCTCGTCTTGCCCTCGCTGGTTCTCGTTCGCGCGCCGTCTGTGGTAGTCGCAGAAGCGGTGCAGCTCGCCGTTGCGCTTCGCCACGCGAGGGTTCTCGCACGGCTTGCTCGGGTAGCGGCACAGCGCATCGTCGAGGTCGTCGCCCGCGCACTGCGTGTTCATTCTCGGGCTAGCACTCGCAGTGATCCCGTCGGATACGCAAAATGAGACCCTCTCTCTCCAAGACGGCCGATTCGAGACTGACGCTGCGTCAGCCACACAACATGACGCTTCAGATGCAGGGTTGCTCAGGCGTGGCTGTACTCGTCGAGCGTTCTCCTCTCAAGCAGAGCATTCTGAATGCGCTTTATCAGTGTTGATATCAAACCAAAACCGTATAGATCTCGTTTATGGGATCTCAGCGATCGCAGGAGCTCTGTCGGCAGAAAACGTGTGGCAAGCGTGGCGCTTCGGCACCGTTTTAGGCGGCCATCCCAGCAGCTCACAGGAAGGCAAAAATCACTTCTCACCGACGTGTGCACACCACACGCATGTAAGAGCCGTCAAATCTGTTGGTATTGGATGCATCGATGTGGCTACACCGTCACAAAGCGGGCGGTGGCGCGCGTGTCCATCGCGTGTACCTCTTCGCATGTACCTCTTCGCATGTACCTCTTCAGCTTTGTTTGCCTTCGAGGCGACTTCTGCAAGATCGCCTCAGGATTTGTGGAACAGATCTGAGTCCGTCTGAGCGTCGTTGAGATCAGACATCGGATCAGACTTTCCACGAAAGCGACATACAAAACGCAAGTCAAAAAGCGACAAAATGCCCTCTCACTTCAATCAGCCGACATATTAAATATTTGAAGCGAGCGCGCGCAAAACAGAAAACGGAGGCGCTGCTGCGATGAGCCTTCGCCGCGAGTCGCATCGGTCACGAGACAGCGAGGCCACGCGCGCGTGTGTGTGGATGTGGGGGTGTGGGTGGTTGTGTGGCACTGCTGCGAACGAGACTGCTGCCTGATTGTGCTACGTAACGCGCTCGACCATGGCGCCGAAGAGGAAGAAGGGCGGCGGCGGCGACGACGAGCTGCGGGAAGAGGCGCTCGCCGAGTGGCTCTCGCGCGGGCTCGCGATGCGCGACTTCACGATGGAGAAGATGCTCAGTGCGTGTCTGTATGTGCATGTTATGTCCAGTGGTGTGTGCTCGTGTCGTATTTACGACTGTGCATTTGTGTGATGGCGACAGAGCTCTGGATGGAGGAAGACGACGATGGCGACGAGGAGGACGGCGAAGACGCGCTCGCGGCCAAGCAGGAGCTCATCGAGAGCTATAGCGTGCTGGGTCCGATCGTGGAGCACGCCAAGGAGCTCGCGAGCGACCTCAAGGAGACGGCGATCGCGGAGGCAAAGCACTTGTGGGCGACCGCGAAGCACTATGCAGAGATCCCACCGCTGCGTCGCCGCCGCTTGCTGCGCGAGCACGTGCGTGACGTGCGGCAGATGGACGGCGAGACCGTCAAGTACGCGTTCATCAAGCGGCGCTTCGTGGAAGAGTACGAAGAAGCGCACAATGCGAACGCGGAGCTCCAGTTTGGACTGAAGAAGCGTAACAAGAACAAGGCGCCGCTCCTCTCGCGGTTCCGCGAAATGAAGCACGAGGCAGACCGGGAGCAACACGCGCGCATCCAATCGGACATTGAGCAGGAGCGGCAGGAGCGCCTGGACCGTGAAAGCCAAGAGAAACAGCACGCGCGTGAGGAGAAAGAGCAGTTCGCAGCGAAGCAGCTCGTGTACAAGCGGCAGATGAACATGAAGTTCTGGAAGAAGCAGCTCGCAGACGCCAAGACTTTCTCAGAGCAGCAAGTGCACGCGCAAGAGGTCAAGCGCGAGTTTGAAGCGCGCGTGGCGCTCATGAAGAGCGAGACTCAGCACATGCAGCAGCAAGAAACCGACGACGCGCTGCGGGACTTTGATCGCAGTGTCACGCAGTCGACACTCGGCGTGTTTGACACGGCGTTTGCGCCTGGCGAGTGGAACTCGGCTGTTGATGGCGACCACCAGCCTGGAATGGGTACGTTTATCGGAACGAAGCTGCGTTTGGCTCGCTGCTGCTGCTTCTCACCTCAACCTGTGTGCATTGTAGACGAGCACACGATCGGCGTCACGAGTGCGCGCGGGTACATTGTCGAGCACGAAGTGAAGCGCGTTGAGCTCCTGGAGGCGCAGTCCAAAGTGCTGATGCTGCAGGAGAAGCTCGAGCAAATCGCGGAGGTGAAGAGCGCGTTGTCGCAGGATCGCAAGACAATGTTCGAGCGCCGAGACAAGACGCTCGCAGAGATCAAGCACATTTCGGGTGAGTACGACGAGCTCAGTCGCGTGCTCGCCGGGCCGCCGAGGCGGGATCCAAGCGATGACGACAAGATGCAGTTCCACGTGTTGGTGGCGCGAAAGGCGGACCAGATGAAACAGCTCGCGGATGTGAACACGCGGCTCGAGAACATTCAGAAGCGCGAGGGCATTGTGCTGCGATCCGAGCAATCGTTCGTACCGATGCTCAGGTCGGCGCAAGAGAGCGAGGCAAAGCTGCAGGACTCGGTCGACGAGATCGACGCGCATCGCCACGATCTGCCCATGGTGGTTGGTCGCAGTATCTTCAGATCCGGTGCTGGCGCCAGCTCAGGTGGCGTTTCTCCTGGCGAGACGAACGAAGAGCTCCCTCCAGTCAGTGAGATCGCCGCCGTGACAGAGCCATTGACAGATCCGAGCGCACTGTTCGCACAAGTGACGATGGAGAGTAAGCTCGAGTTGCTCAAGAACGCTGCAATCCCTGCTCACGAGCACTACAAAACAGCCAAGCGAGCGTCGACTGAGAGCTGGAAGTGGGGCGAGCACAAAGTGTTGGCGCAGCAGGAGCTCGAGGTCACGAAGACTCGGCTTGCGGACGTCCACGACCGGTTTATCGAGCAGCACAACGCGAGTCAGCGCGCCGACCTAATGCACGCGATCATGCGGTTCCATGTACGTGCCTCTTGGTGTTTGTGTGGGAGTGGAGGCTTGCCCGTCATCTCAGGTGCTGACCTTGCTGGCATGCGATCACTGTAGCAAGCGGGGACGAGGCTCCGGAAGTGCATCTTTCCGCTGAAAGGGTACATCGAATGGTGGCAGCAGCGTGTGGCGACAAAATCGCTGAACGTCTGCTTTTCG
This sequence comes from Globisporangium nagaii, assembly GCA_023335995.1. Lineage (NCBI taxonomy): Eukaryota > Oomycota > Peronosporomycetes > Pythiales > Pythiaceae > Globisporangium > Globisporangium nagaii. The sequence continues at coordinate 5,733 of JAADWH010000158.1, forward strand.
GAAGAGACTGGTGGCGTGCACCTGCAAAAGCCTGAGATCAAAGGTCATCTGAGAGGGAGTTTCCGGTTCCCAAAGCGCTGTGGGTATCGTTTGCAGCTGTCGATTCGTCTGCAGAATCTGTTCGATCTCAGTGGAGGCAGCGATGGAGAGCAGCAGCAGCTGGGAGCACAAGGCGGCGGCGAGGCAGCTGACGGTGCGAGCAAAGCAAATCAAAACCTCAAGTTTTACATCGGCAGCGACTTCGACTCGCTGCAGGAGTTCGTCTTTCGAGATCTAAACGGAAAGGTAGGTTCTTCGTGATGCCTGGCGATTGTTTGCTGGCGATGGCTGACGACTTGTGTGTGCTGTGGGAACCCCTCTGTTTTTGTAGGCTCTGAAAAGCGGCGACCTGCGATTCGAGTACTTTGGCAGCCGGCTGTGCTTCTGTTTCGAGTTCAGTCTTCGCAACGAGCTCACGTGGAGAGAGCACGCACACTTTGTTGTCCAGAATGTGGCAACATTTGAAGAGCGCATCGAGGATTTCCGAGAAGAAGAGCAGCGCGTGCGGCTTCTGCAGCAAGAGGCCCATTTTATGTCCGAGCTCGTGAAAACGATCCGCATGCAGTCCAAGCAAACAAGCAGCGAGCGCTGTGCTGATCTCTTGAAAGAGCTGCTTGTGGTTGAGAAGAGCCGCGCGAAGATGTGGGATTCCAAGCTTCTTCACGGCCACGAGCAGCGTTTCAACCGCGCCGAGTACTCCAAGATGCTGCGAGTGGAGATCAAGAAAGAGGTTTGAGACATCGAGTCGAAGCTGCTGCTTGACTCCGGGTAATCCTATCCATCGGCGCTAGCTGACATGGTTGGATTTGTGTAGGTGACGCACCAGATCGACCAAGATGTGACTTCGAGAAAAACGCGCGGTGTGTCGGCGCGTGGCGAGACTGGAGGTGGCGTGAACGCTTCGAGTCGCACAGACGCATCGCGGTTCGTTCTTACGTATGCTTCAGGTGATTGCATTTGTCGACTGCGCTAACTGGGTGCTGTGCTGTGTGCTGTGTGCTGGTGGTTCTTGCAGGCTGAATTTTCTGTCGCGCAAGTTCGCGCTCATTGAGCCCCAGATGCTAAAATCCAAGGATGCACTTGGAGACTACTGCGGTTTCAAGTCGGCAGTGGAGCCAGAGAAATCGCGCACGAAGACAGCTGAGAACGTGCTAAGACGAGGAGAAGCCTCGAAGCTGCAGCAGCAGCAAACCAGCTCGAGCGAATCCTGCCGCAGAGAGTCGATGATAGTGGGACTCCGCTTCGAGTGGCGCGAAGCCAAGTCCAAGCTGCACGTGATGCACAAGGTACAGCGCGCGCTGCTGTGTTGGCGGTGTCGTCAATCTCCAAAGCCCGTTCTGACGTTGCTGTTACCTACTCACATACGTTAGCTGTCGAGGTTGTCGTCGTCTGGTGAGCATGCACAAAGTGAACCTGGCGGTGGCGACTGCCAGCAGCACGCGCAGGATCGAATCGTTGACGAGTGGTGTCAGATTGAGAATGCGAACGCGGTGTACCTGGCAAGCGCATTTGGCAAAGCGCTAAAGGTGCAGCGCGAGGAAGCGGCGAAAGCGCGCGTCGTAGAGGGGAAGAAAGAGCAGCAGCTCGCTGAGTTGCAGAACGAAATGCAGAAAACGATCTTCGAAGAGCAGGAAGCCGTGCAGCGCGAAGGCAGCGAAGACAAAGTGCTGCAGAAACTGAAAGCGCAGGACCTCGCGAGGCGGAAAGTGAAGCTGCACTCGGACGCGATTCGCCTCACGACGTACAACGAGAGCATTTCGTCTCAGATCGACTTCCAGGTGCAGCGACGAGTCAACGCACTTGCACAGGAGCAGCACGATGGCGCTTCGAGCTTGATCGGGACTGATGAGGTCGTTCACGGAGTCAAAGAGGACTACGCGAAACAGTTCGTCGAGGGCCGTTTGGCGTTGGCGAGCAAGGCCTGGGAGCGCAAGGAGAAGCGGATCGCGGACAAGCGCGAGAAGGAGCGGCACGAGCGCGAGTTCCGTATCAAGCAAGAAGCCAAGCTCGCGGCAGAGATCTCGAACGAGAGCAAGCGAGAGCTCGCTGAACTGCAAGTGGAGCACGAGCACATGGCGAAGGAGCAGCTGGTGATCCCAAACTTCCAGCTGTCCGTTCAGGGTCAGTTCCCATGCGAGCACCGCGACGTGAAGAACTGGGGAACAAAGTACGACATGGGCGTGAAGTGCAAGGCGTGTGGGAAGGAGATGTCCAAGTCCTTCGACGAGCCGAACCACACGCGCGGTGTTGACCCTGATCTGGATTTCGACTGCGAAGTGCATCGAGGGCACGAAGCAGGTGGACTGGCGTTGCGATTCAAGAGCGCACTGCATCTCGCAAAGGTCGAGGACGAACGGCTGCGGCTCGAAAAGGAAGCTCGCAGTGTCCAGTTGTGCGACGCAGTGCTCTACGATCGCATGAACCCGAAGGCGATTGACGACTTCAATTTCCGGCACGGATTCGACCGCGGCATGGCGTTGGACGTCGCGGGCTCCAATCCGCTGTACCCGCGAGTCGTGCACGAAGTACACCACGCATCGTTCCAGGACAACGTGCTCTTCCACGGCCGCCTGCGCAACTTCCAATTTCGCATCAACCAGCTGAACGATCTCTACGCGCACGTCAACACACTCCTCGCTGTCCAGGTATCGTTCGTTGCGCATAGCTGTCGGTGCGACTCTATCGGCGAGATGGCGTTGCGAGTTGGATGTGTCTCTCACGTTTGTATTTGTGTTTGTGTAGCGCGACTTTCTCGAGAATGTCCACATCGAGAATGAGTTTGTGATGGAGAAGCTGCCGCTGGTCGAGCGAGATCATAGGCGAGCTGTGCGTTTACTCGACGAGGACGCAGCATCGCACAAGTGTCTGGAGAACGCGAAGAAAGTGCTGAGTGCAGCACAGAAAGAACGAGAAGTGCGTTGACACGCGCCATGGGTAAACAGTGGACTGGTGCTGGTTGGTTTACTAACTGTTTTGGGATTGATTGACGCAGGCAGCGTGTCATGGCATCGAAGGCGTTGAGGAAGAAGCCGAGTTTGCCGAGTTCCACGTGCCGGCGCTGATTAAGAGCAGCGACGAGATGCAGTACATTCTCGAGCGCATGCAAGCAGAGCGCAGCGTCGTGAAAGCGAAAATCGCCTCCACCAACCCTCGCTTGGCGGAAGTCGAAGATGCGAGAGCGAAGACCGACGGAATGATCACGAGACTGAGCTACCGGACGCCCGACACTGTTGTGCGAACCAAGCTTGGGTTTGCGCGAGTAGTTTACTTTCGCGAAGAAGACAGCTGCGTGGTGCTGAGTCCACTGCGCTGGAGCGGCACGTTCTTCTGTCCGGCGTATGAGCTGCTCGCGTTCGAAGAGATCTTCCGAGAGGAGGAGTGTGTGGCGATGGCATCGGAAGAGAATGCACAGCGCGCGTTCTACAAAGCAGAGACGCGTATGGAGACTCGCGAGCTGCGGCACATGGCGGTTGAAGACGCATTGGTGTGCATGGTTGTGACGTGGAGAGCAAAGAAAGAGCAAGACGAGACATTGGCTCGTGCCACACTCGAGAAAGACGAGCTTGCGCTTCAGTTGCAGTACGAACTCTCCGGAAGGAAAGCGAGCTTCGTGGCTGCCGAGAAAGAAGCCAAGAAGTTGTACGAAATTCCTCGCGTATCGCTCAAGCGCCGCAAGGCGCCGGCTCGGATCCGACCGAGTCGCCTCGATACCATGCGCGTGACGCGAGCGAGCGAGAAGCGACTGGCGATGGCGATGATCGAAGAAGCGCTGGTTGACAAAGACAGAGCTCTCCGCGACAGATTCGTTCAAGAGCGTGACGCGCTGTTCGTCTCGGAGCTCTCGAAGCAAGTGCTGGTAGAGCTGAGTGAAGAGCTCACTCAAGAAGTGTGTGCAGAGAGTATCGAGGAAGCGCTGTACGCGTCCAGTGCTCTGAAGAAGGCACTGAGCCATGCGGTCATCCCGGACGACAAATGCTGGCAGCAAGTGTTCTTGCACGCGCAGCTGGGCTTCGATCGCCTTTGGGTTGCGCGCAAGAGGAAGAACGAGCTCCTGCTCTCCACGTGGCAGCGCGAGGTGTCCAAGCTGAGCCTTTTGAAGCAGGAGATCGCACGACGCGAAGAGATCCGCCGCTTGGAGGAAGAAGAGCGCATCCGACTCGAGCTTCGTCGGAAGGAGATGCTGGCAGAGGAGCGATTCTGCCGACAGTTTTACGTGGAGGAGATGGTGCTGTACATGCAAGAGCGCAAGGCAATGGCGAGCGCGGAGCTGGAAATGCGCGAGTACCTGCGACAGCTCGAGATCGAAGCGATGAAGACGAAGTACGCGAAAATGGTCGAAGATCGCAACCACACGAGCGACAAAGCAGCGCGTCGCCTTGAGATCAAACTGGGCAAGAACGAAAAGCACAGACTGCATCGTGAGTGGCTGCACATCAAGGAAGAAGACGAGCTCGCGACGCAGATTCGAGAACGAGAGCTCGCGATCGCGCAGGCTGAAGCGCTGGAGCGACAGTTTGACAGGTATCTCATTCAACAAGCCATCGATGGGAAAGTCGCCGCGGCGCTCGAAGCAAGTCGCCTGCAGGAACGCGTTCGGGAGGCGCAGCGCGTGGCAGCTGAGAAGAGAGCAGCGTTCGAGGCGAAATTGTTGCAAGAGCGCATGATGGCGACCGTCGCAGCGTTCCACACGGTGGCGAAAGCCGAGCTCGAATGGATGGAAGTTGTCGAACGAGTGGCGTACTGGCTGCAGAGACTCGTGCCTTTGGACGAGAACCTGCGCCAGCTGAAGCCTGAGCTCGAGCGTCTTATGAAGGAGCGAGAGCACGTCGTGGCAGACGCAAAGATGAAGCGTGAACATGCTCAAGTGTGCCAAGTACGACTCAAAGCCGCGAATGCTGCGCTAGAGATCGCGATCAAGAAGGAGGACGAGAGCTCGAAGGCGTACAAGAAGATCCATTTCCTCAACTCCACCATGGACTCGGAGGTGATCCATGGACGGCCGCAGCGGTTCAAGACGCTGTACTTGCGCGAGCAGCTCCACAGCCGGTATTTCTTGCTACTCACCGAATCGATCGTGCGTCGCGCCATCGTCGAATGCAGCAAACGCGAGGTCGCTCGCCTCGAAGACAAACTCAAGAGCCTGAATGAAGAGCGCGTCACAAAGAGCAAAGAGGTGAGCCGGCTCAAGCGCAAGCGCCGACGCGCGTTCCACTGCACACTGAGGAGAGCGGAGCTCGGGAAGCTCATGTTTGGCGGTTCGCAGCGGCGGTTGCTCAAGGAAAAGTTCCAGCAGTGGGTGAAGCTGTGGTCGCAGCGCGTGTTGGTGCGCGCGTCCTTCGAGCTCAAGCACAGTCTGCTGCTGCAGGAGCAAAAGATTCGAGGCGAGAGCCACACAAAAGCGCTGGCATTGGCGAAAGCCGGGCACGATCTTGGCATCTCTTCTACGAAGCTCTCGATCCTGCACGACCACCAGAAGCGCAGAGTGCAGTGTCGACTGTGCAAACGGGAGTACTCCGAGGAACAGAATAACCGGTATGCGTGTCTGTATCACCCGGGAGCATACGAGCTAGCGTGCGTGCGCTCGTGCACAACGCGCCGAGGCGATCCGCAGGGCTCTGTTGTTGCGGCCGTGTCGACTGCGTGCATGATGCATCGCGCAAGACGGTGGCTGTGCTGCGACGAGACGGACGAAGGACGCTTCGGCAGCAGTGGCTGTGCGCGTCGTTACCACATGGCGACTCGTGCCAGCCCAGCGCTGGAGAGGCTAGTGGCGACGAAGACTCGGGAGGAACAGGCCGTGTTGGAGCAAATCGACCAGCAGCTTTTGGAATTAAAAGAGCGCAACGTGGTGGGGAAGACGAAAGTCGCGACAAAGTCCGTCGTCACCAAGATCGAGCGAGAGTTGGGCGAGAAGCGGGCGGTCGCGGCCAAGTACCACACGCTGGATCGGCGATAGCTGTAAGATCTCAAGCACTCTCTTTCTCTCGCTGTGCGATCTCCTGCTCAAGCATGCGTTCAAGGTAGTCCAGTGTCACGCCGCACTCGTCTGCGAGCAGGTTCAGATGGTTGACTTGCTGCTGCTGGTCGTCGCCACCTTGCTTGCGAGCACCGCCGAAGAAGTCCGAGATATGGGTGAGGAGCCCTTCTTTCGTGGGAGATTTTGGTCGAGAACTGGCGCCACGCGAGGACGGAGACGAGGACGGAGAGACACGAGCCACCAGCTTTTCGGGGAGATACTGCTCGTCAGGATGACGCCGCGAGTGATCCGCGATCACCTGTGCGATCTTGCTTGCGTCCTCGGGCTTGATCGCTGGCCGCAGAGGCATCCGCTGCCACACACTCTCAAACTCTCGATGGTCAGCGCTGTCTTTATATCCGCGCAGGAACGGATGCGCGAGCGCCTGCGTGGATGTCAGCCGCGAGTCCGGGTCGCGCCGGATCAAGCCTTTGAGAAAGTCGCGGCACGCGGGCGAGAACCGATTCGGCATGGGTGGCAGTGGGTCTGTGCAGATCGCCTCTTCGAGTCCAAAGAAGCCGTCGTCCACTGCGAACGGGTACGCGCCAGTCGCGAGCGAGAAGAGCACGACGCCGAGCGACCAGATGTCGCTCACGTACGTGTAGTTCTTGCCTGTGATGCGCTCCGGCGCCATGTACATCATCGTGCCTTCAAACTCGGAGAAGTACGAGGCGGACTTGGACAGCGTCCCTGCGAGCCCGAAGTCTGCCACCTGGCCGGTGATAAACCACAGTCAGCAATGACGCTGTGGCGTACCAGCCAAGACAAACAGAAGCAAACCAACCTTGAAGTCACCCTTGCGGTTGAGCAGGATGTTGGCTGGCTTGATGTCGCGGTGGATCATCCTAGCGACAGCACAGACGATAAGTGACAACGCAGTTAGCTTTGTCAGACGACGATCTCCACAGCTGAGTGAACAAGGACAGCCCATACCGCTGGCTGTGCATGTGCTCCAGTGCAGTGAGGCAGCAGAACGCGCCGTGGCGAACCACGAGCTCTGGGATCGACACTTTCGCGTCGACAAGATCCTGGAGGCTGCCCATGTCCATGAACTCCATCACGATCGACACGGCGCACTTGGCGGGCGTCAGGTACGCGCCGTAGAACGAAACCTGGTACGGGCAAAGGTTCGCGCTGGGAGCTCCTGGATTCGCATTCGACGAGGACGAGGACGAGAAGAAGCCGCCAGTACGGCGCGTTGGTGACGACGAAGAGCTCGCGCTCACACCGCTGCTGTCGATCGGCGTGAGGTTCTCGTGGAGTGCGTGCAGCTCGTGCTTGACCATGTGGCGCTCCTCCTCCTTGTACACGACGACCTCCTTCACAGCCACGAGCTTGAGCTCGGGGAGGTAGATCGACATGTACACTGTCCCGCCGGCGCCTTTGCCGAGCTTCTTGACGCGCTTCGTGCGCTTCCCGAGCTCCGCGGGGCCGTCGTGCGCGACTTCCTGGAACTCGGCGCCTTCAGGCGAGTTCATACTCAGCGTCACGCTCGATGTGCGGCGCCGTGTGGGTGTATCATTGCCGCCGAGGACGGTGTGGGTCACCTGGAGCTCAGGAGTGGTGTCGGAGAACTGGACTCGCTGGCGTGGCGGTGCAACTGCGACGTCGATCGGCGGAGGTGCCATAACCATCAACGGGAGCTCGGGTTTCTTGACAGCGTCCATGTTGAGCTGCAAGTGCAGGTTCTTCTTCACATGGAACTGCGTAGTGCTCGCAGAGTTCACTGGATTTGGAGCGCGCACATTAGTAGTGGCTCGACCGCCGTTCTGCCTAGCCTTCTCCCTCGCGGAATGAGCGTGGCGCGCAGCCATCGCAGCGACCCGGATCGCGCCATGCGCGCGAGGAGACACGCGCAACTGGTGCTGCTGAGTCGGTGCAGGCGGCGGAACCACAACCTGCGGCGGTGTGTACCCATGTCGCTGCTGGATGCGCATCATACTGGTTTTCAAGACTCAGGCTCGGACGACGATCTGTGTGGATCTGCGCAGCTGAAGAAAATGGAGACTGAGGGTGCGTGGCGAGCGAGGAGCCGCCACCAAACAAAACTGAAGACACAGTTGACAACTCGCAGGCTCTCGCTATTCTTGGTGTCACTCTATCTATATGGCGCCAGCTCTTCTCCGTCTCTGGCTCACTCTCCACCAGCACCAGCACCAGCACTAGCACCAGCACCAGTCGCTCACTCTGTCATAACCTCCTGTGCGTAAGCTCAGTCAGTTGTTGATCGCTGGCTCTGCGGCGAAGACACGCAAATAGCTCGAGAGTGCGAGCTTCTGGACGTTTCGCTTGCCCGCCGGGTCGCTCCACGAGATGTTGTGCGCGAGCGCCTCCATGCTCTGTCGCAGCGCGCGGTCGCGCGTCCTCTCAGCGACGTCGGCGAAGAATACGGCGCCGCTGTGGCGCTTGTAGCTCTGCGGCTTGTGCTCGTCGAGCTCGTAGATGAGCAGCAGACAGAGCGATGCGTCGCAGCTCAGGTTGCAGAGCAGGTCGGCGAGCGAAATCTGCAGGTTCGAGTGGCTTGCAGAGGCGAAGAAGAGCGCGAGCAGCGCTGCGATGTGCTGCTGCGTGGCGTCGACGAGCGTGGGGCTGTGAAACGCGATGTTCCCGAGGATGTCGGCGGCGATCTCTTGGCGCTCAGGCTGCTCAAGAGTCCAACGGAGTTCAGTCGATGCGCCACGTCAAACAGAAAGCTGTGGAAGAGAGAGAGAGAGAGCTCAGTGATCGCCTACCTCTCTCGACTGGAGTACCATACTCCACATCTCTGGAACGAAAGCTTTCGGCAGCGACTGGAGGTGGACCTCGACGAAGCTTAGGTTGCGCAAGCACTCGAGCACGTGGATCTGGAACGCGTGCAAGCGGCTCGGGAGAGTCAAGAGCAGCTGGAAGAGCAAGGCGGCGGCGTGGAGATCGTTAAGCTCGCGAGCGATGCCGGCATCGACGCTCGCGTGGCAGATCGCGACCACTGAAGTCGCAAGAGCAGGGTCGCAATCAAGTGCCCATTAGTCTTTCGCTATCGAGAGAACTACCAACGAGCAGCGGAGCGTACGTGTGAGCACCAACGAGTCGTGCACTTCATGCTCAGCCCACCTGCACGGAACACACACGCGATCATCGTCAGCGCTGTGTTGGATCCAGACTCGACGCAGTGTGCGAGCTACCCTTTACATCGACGACAACTCACGCGGTTCCGAACGCATCGGACGTCTGCCAGGCGTGCGCGAGCGTCGCCTGCTCCTCACAAACGCGAGCCAAGTGGTCCACTGCACACGCACATGCAGATATAGAAATCGTTGCAAGTCAATCAGTCCCTTTCATTGCCACACCAGTGACGACAGCAAATGGTTCTGCGCTGCGCACGCATGGCCGTCGCGCCGTCTGCGCGCTGGAAGTGCTCGCGATCCTGCGTGTCGACGAGCCGCATCGCGATCTGCGCGAGCGCGTCGCACAGCTGCGCGCTGCCGCTGCTGCTGCGGAACGCGTCCACGAGCGTCGCCAGCGGCGCCTCCAAGCGCATGCGGCGCGTCACGCTCATGGCGGCGATGTCGCGATCGATCAGATCGATCATGAAGCGTCGCCACTCAAGCGCCATCTGATTCCGCGAGATTCGTTGTGTCCCGAACAGTACTTTGCCTCCGTTTTCGATGTATGCTCTATCGGACCAGTACCTTTTATTCCGCAAGCCTGGGTCTAATGGCCCAATACGATCTATTTTTTCGCGGAGCTTTTCACTTGAAAACAAGAGAGTGACCACAAAGAAAGAAGACTCACCAAGGGGAAGAAGAGCGCTCGCGTGCGTGTGTCTCTCTGCGTGCGTGGTCACCATGGAGGTGCTGCGCGTGGACTTCAAGAGCGCCGAGGCGCTGGAGACGCGCTCCCACAACAGCAGCGCGTCGGGACAAGGCACCATGGACGACTCGCCCGTGTGGTCCCGTCTCTTCCGCCACTTTACGATCCAAGCGCCGCTCACAAACCGCCTACTGGTACGAGCATGCGGATGAGAGTGAGAGCGCGCTGCACAAATGCTACAGGGAAGCTAACTGCGTGTGCTTATGTGTTTGTATCTGGTGTGCTCTATTGTGCTAGCCGAAAGTGAAAGCCGGACGGCTGATGCTCGAAGTTGGCGTCGTGCCCGAGTGGAAGCACTACGAAGTGGCGCTCGCAGGCTCGAGCATCGCGGACCTGGGACTCTACTACTACGCGAGCAAGAGCGACGCGGCGCCGCTCGGCTGCATCCTGCTGCACAGCGCGCACATTGACGTGCTGGAGGAAGTGCTGATGGTAGTGACGTCCGACAAGACGTGGTTCCTGTGCGCTGAGCACGACCGCGAGGCGAGCGACTGGGCGGAAGCGATCTGCGCCACGATCGAGAAGCTGAGCCAGGGCGTGCTGCTCCAGGGCATCAGCTCCAAGCGCCGCCGGCTGTCCAGCAATGTGTCGGCCGTGACGCTCCAGGAGATCCAGTCGCGCGAGCCGCGCGCACGCGTGGACGAGTTCCTCGAAGTGTTCGTCAAGTCGCACGGCGAAGACATCCGCATCCAGGCGATGAAAGGCGCGCTGTCGTGGTCCTGTATGCGCAACGTAGCGTGGAAGCTCTGGCTCGACTACCTGCCTGCGGACGTGCCGTTCTCGCAGTGGATCCCGACGACGCGAGAGAAGCGCGAGAAGTACGCGCGGTTGCGCAAGACGCACAGCATCTTCCGGCGCTTGCTCAGCGGCGCAGAGAGCGAAGAGGTACTTGTTGTTCTCTGCCGGTTCTCTGAGGAACGGTGAGTGTCTGCAACCTGAACCTGATCGTGGATGGCTCTTTGTGTTGCTGCGGATGACGCCTTCGCTAGGACTTTATCGCTGCGTGCGAGACGGCGGAGGACAACCTCGTGTACGACATCTACAAGGATGTGCGGCGCACGCGCGGCTCGATGCCGTTCTTTCGGGACGCCGGCGTGCAGTGCATGCTCATTCGCGTGCTGTATACGTACTCGAACGCCCATCCAGAGATCTCATACAACCAGGTATGGTTTCCACCAGGTGGATCAACTGCAGCCGGTGTGCTGACAATGCTGCAATGTGATCGCATCGACAGGGCATGGGAGAGCTACTGGCGACGATCCTGTACCTGCTCTACATTGAGCAGTGGCCGTCGAGCAGCAGCTCCAGTAAGATGAGCAAAGCAGACAGACAGGTGGAGAAAGAGGAGACCATGACGCCGTCGTCGTCGTTCGAGAAGCTGAGCGACGAAAGCGACTCGGACGACGCGTCCTACGTGTACGTCGAGAGCTTCATCAACATCCAGAGCGACGACTCGTGCCTCGATGCAGCCGCGTTTCTCAAGCTCGGGCCGTTCGCTGGGCACGGCTCTGGAAAATACTCCGAGTAAGTGCAAGCTGTGGTATGCATAGTGTACTCTGTTAGTGTGGCACTGTCGCTGAACTCTGTGCTGTCTGTGTCATGCTGTCGCTGCAACCGTAGGTGCTGTCGCGAAGCGGCGGAGGAGATCGTGCGTGAGCTGACGAGAGGCGAGTTTCTGGAGCACGACGCATACCTGCTGCTGGAAGAGCTGATGTTCCGCATGGCTGGCGCGTACTGCCCCGAGGCGCCGCCACTCCCGCCACGCAGGAGTCCAGAGACGAACGCGTCGGCGCGCGTGCTCAGCAGCAACAACGCGACGACGATCTCTTCGTATGTCCTCGGGGGCGAGACGAGTTCGTCGCCACTGTACGACCAGATGAACAGCATCCACAACCACATCCTGAGCCGCTGCGACCCGCCGCTCGCGCGCCACCTGTCGTCGCTGGGCATCGAGCCGCAGATGTTTTCGCTCCGCTGGGTGCGCGTGCTGATGTCGCGCGAGTTCGACATGGCGCAGGTCTGGCAGGTGTGGGACGCGATTTTCAGCCTCACGCCGTGCGACTTCTCGTTCATCAACCTGCTGTGCGTTGCCGCGGTGCGCGAGTTTCGCGACGAGATCCTCGCGGCCGAAGACGCCACGAGCGTGCTCCTCTGCTTCCGCGACATCTCGGATCGGGTCGAAGCTGGCAGGCTCGTAGACAATGCGCGCGACCTCTACGAAGCGCTCATGATCGCTGCGGCCGTGGAGGCGTCGACCCGCTATTCGTGATGCTGATGCGGCGGTGAGATGAGCGGCGAGCTGCGTCGCACCAGACACCGACGCTGAGCAACCAACACGTCTGTGCACAAGCCATTTGCCACAGCGCAAAGAGAAATCCCAAGCCGACATCCCAGAAATCCTGTCAACTCTGTGGCGTCTCGTCGTGTCATGCTGCTGTGCATTCGTTCGTGATATCTGCAAAAGCCATGCATCCTTGGTCTGTCTCTATTTCTTCTTGCCACCGCCGCTCTTGCCCTTTCGACTGCCGCCTGCCGCCTTGCGGCCGAGCAGGTTGTGCTGTCCCTTGGTCTGGAACGGCGCGCGCTTTGGCAATGGTTTGGCGTTGCTGCCGGAAGCGTCTGCCGACGACGACGCGCTCGAGCTCGCCTGCTGCTTCCACTCGGTGCGCGGCAGATCCGTGCGCACTTCGATCGTCCGCTCCTCGTCTGGAATCATCTTCTTGTGCGCAGACTAGACACCACAGCAGAGCCAGTCAGAGGTTTGACAGGAGATTGGCAGGAGCTCCGGCGACAAATGCAGGCTCAGACACGTACAAAGTCGGTGCGGAAGGTGATCATGCTCTCGAGCTTCTTGCGGTTGTAAAACGTGCCTTTGACGTCCACGAGGTAGAACGCGCGGTGGTTGGCGATCTTCATGATGATGTTGTTCGTCATGTTGGGGTTCGCGGACACGAACGCGGCCGGCACGTCGATGGGTTTGCCCAGATCCTACGATGCGCACAGACATGCTTCGAGGTCAGTCCTATCGACATGCAATCATATCACAGCACACGAGAGACTCATAAATGGCGGATAGCGGTACCCCAAAGAACTTGTGCGTCGTGATGCGGAGCTTATCGCCGCCTCCGACCACCGAGATGCGCGCCACCGCTCGCTGCACATGGTGTCAGAAGCCCGTCAGTCCATCAGCATCACAAATATGATCAGCAGAGCTCATGAGACGCAACATTGTCGCAAACGCAGGCTGCAAGATCGTACGCGAGCGTGGAAGCCGATGAGGAACGCCAGCATGATGCTCGAGCCGAAACCGAGCGTCGAGCCAAAGTCGTTTGTGATCCACGAGAGCGTCGTGGGCTCACCGAGCGACTGCGGGAGCACTGCGCACAGTTAGAGAGAGAGAGAAAAAAAGAGAGAGCAGGATCACAACGGAGTGGTGAGCACAGTTGATCCACACTCGTGAGGCTGACAACAGGCAGATGCGGCGGCTCACTCTCTGCCAGACTCTCTTCGTAGCCCTTGAGCCACGACCAGAACGCGATCTACACGACAGAACACACACACAGGAACAGCAACAGCAAGCGCGTTAGAACCACTCGGCACTTCAGTGGATCCGCATTCCAATAGGTATGCAACGGGAGCCGTACGTGCGCCAACGAGCCAGCAGATAGGATGCCAAAGTAGCTCTGCGCGCACAAAGACAGCAGCAACACCCGCACAGTTAGTGAGCCGTCCAGATAGACTACAGAAGCGACCGCTCCATGCTGCACTGCTTGTAAAAGCCTGTAGGCGATATATCCCTTGCGCTACGGCACCTTGCGCGGGTACTCGTAGAGCAGATCGCCGTTCTTCTTGTCGCCATGCTCCGGCTGGTTCTTGAGCACCGAGTCCCAGAGCTTCTCGTTCGTCAGCGGCTCCTCGCTCTCTTTCTCTCCCTTCTTCTCCACAGGTCTGCGCAGTCAACAGAGAGCACAGCACAACACAGCCGCACATGAGTTGCCATGCAACCATCACCCACAAAGAGCTCGCGAGGAGTGCGCGAGGACGTACGCGGAGCTGAAGCTGCGCCACAGCTGCGTCTGCTGCGGAAGAGCGCGGCCGCCGACCCTGTTCGCAGCGCTGAGCGCGGCGCCGTGGAGCGCCATGCGCTGCAGCGCCAGCAGCCTCACGCCGCGCACACTCGCGCGCAAGAGCACCATCGTCTTGGCTGTCGTGCTGTCCTGCTGCTTGTCTTTTCGCCGTTGGCCAGTGCCTCGTTGCTCCCACTTTGTCGATGCAGCGACATGGGCGACCTTCGCGCCACATTTCTCTTTTGCTCGGTGATGTGGTTCGAATGTAGCGCACGTTCGCGCAACATGCGATATTCTTGCAACATGCAGCATGCCTGTCAGAATCAGACAAAAAGTGTATCCATCTCAACATCGTCAACGCACTCAGAGCTGCAAGTCAGCGACGCTGGCTGCGCCACTCGTGGAGGAGCACCTTGGCGTCGTGAAGCTCTGTCTGCGAGAATCGAGGTGAGCGCTGCCTTGTCGAGTGTCGTGGAGAGTAGCTGGAATCTCTCACGACCAAATGCGCGCTGGACTCCGTAGACAGCTCGATCGACGAGCAATTGTTGGCGCGCGCAGCCTGGAGCTCCACTCACCGACGGACTCGCACCGCCGGTGCCAGAAGCTTATCTGTTGGCATGCGTCTCCTTAATGTGGATAGACTCGCTCGGATCTTGTGCTTTTGACATGCATCCCGGTAGTCAAAACGAGCGGAATCCATTTGCAAACAGATTGTGAAAAAGCCAAGAGAGATCATGCAGCGCCGACCGCGCGAAGTGCCCGTCGACAAGCCCTCGACCGCCCAGATCTACGTGTGCGTGCAGCCACGCAGTCCATACATGTACCTGCAGTTGTATGTCTCGCTCTCACCTGTGCTCTTCTTTCTGTTCGCTTTGTCAGCCCCAAGGCGCTGCTGCGAGACGACGACCGCGAGCCGCCCGGATCGGCGACGAGACGGCGATGGCTGCCGACGGGAAGCAGCAGACCCGACGCGTCCAAGCACCTGCTCACGAACCAGGCGAAGCACATGGCATTGCACACGCAAAAGTACGGGCGCTGTCCGTCGTTCATTGCTCGTGGTGCTGATACGAGACGCTCACACTCAGATCTGCGTTTGCTGTAGAGTCGAAGCCATCGCGTACAGCTCCGAAGCACAAGTGACGCAGCTCCACGTGCTGGAAGACGAGGTTTCTCTTGCGAAATCGCCACAGCCTCGGCGTGTAGAGCGTGGGTCTGGCGCATTGACAGCTCACTGATGTTGTTGGTTTTGCTGATGCCTTCAGGTGGAAGTTCTTGAGATCGAGGTGGGTTTGTTGTCTCCGCTGATGAAGGATCGCCGCCATAGCGCATTCGTGCCAAATGCTAATACGTGTGTCTGTTGGTGTTTGTGCGGACGCAGATAGACAAGTTCGTCCAGGAGTTCTACGTGGCAGCAGCGACGTTTTCAGCGCAGGCGTCGACTCAGAAAGCGTACGTTCTTCTCATGCGTTTCGAGATATCTCACGAGACGTCATGCAAGCGGTGGACTCTCACCCGATGGCCGAACTCGCTGTCTGCTGTTGCTGCTATGTTGCAGACTCGTGCGAGCGCTGATCGATGGCTGACGGGCGGCTGTGAGAGCATTCTGTGTGGAAGTTTGTATATTTGAATAAGTTAGCGGCGATAACCCGCTGCGGCATCGAGCAGCTACGATATCACCAGAGATCCCGAGATGGACACTAGTCGCCACCTGCCAGTAGCGTTGCTGCTGTCACCATTGCGACTGTCTCCAGCGACATTATCCTGTGTCCTCTGCTAATCGCCACCTGAGCACATGACACGCGTCGTCATCATTCTCCCCCCCCCCCTCTCTCTTCACGTCACCCAATGCATCGTTTGCCTCCGCTCCACCTCAGCCTCGCGCACACGCAGACGCTGGAGTGAGTGTGCTCAGAAGATATCTGGCGGACGCGGCGGAAGGAACGAGTTGAGTCCGCGCGGTTCGTTCTGCTGCACGACGTACTGCAGCCGGTAGTTCGTGAGCCGCAGCTGCTTCACCTGGCTCTCGAGGTTCTCGATCACGAACTGCTGGTCGCGGATCTGCAGCTTGTACGCCTCGACCTCGGCCGCGGTCTGCCGGAGTGCGTGGTTTTCGCGCTCGGTCGCCTCGAGCCGCGCGCGCACTACGTGCATTTCCTGCTGCCAGCTCTGCATCTGCAGCTCCTGCTCCTTCACGCGCCGCTCGAACTCCAGCCGCATCTGCTGCAGCTCATACTGCTGTTGCTGTTGCTGTTGCTGTTGCTGTTGCTGCTGTTGCTGCTCATGTTGCTGCTGCTGATTGAGCGCTGAGTGCCCGTTGGTGTGCTGGCTGTGGTGGCTCTGCTGGTTCTCGTCGCGCACTGCGACCTCTCGCTTCTCCTGGAGCTTGAGCGCGCTGAAGCGCTCGATCGCCGCGTCAAAGTCCATCGCGAGTCGCGCGCACTCTCTCTCTCTCTCGTTGCGAATAGGTAGCGTGTGTACCTGCGCGTGTGTAGCCAGCCAGCAGCAGAGGATGAGACGGCACCGCCGCCGTGGAGCTGCTGTGTCTGTCGTCGCTGCTGCGTTTGCGTTGCCCTTTCCGGCTCAAAAAATGATGTGAGTTGCTATTTTCGAGACGCTTTTTTGCAGACCGTTTGAGTGCGTTGCGCGCTTGAGACGCGTTTGCATCGTTATTCGACAACTGGGGATACAAAGGTTGCTGAAATGGGGGGTTGCAGAAGGGGGAGCATGTCGACGCAGAGAGTGGCCAAATCTCCAGCAGAGCGGCACACGCTTATTGGCCGAAAAGTAGATTCAACGCAGTGTGATTGGTGGTAATAGCGCGGAGACGAATGGAGTCAGACAGGCAGAATGGATACACACGGCCGAGGAGCTCCGAATCGCGGCACTTCAATGATCAATGCGCGCGAGGTGCTCTGGCGCTCTTGCGCTCTTGCGCTCTTGCGCTCGCAGGCTTATCATGTATTGGGTTAGCTCTGAGTATAGCGTCTCGCTCGGTCTTGGTGACGAATGGATGCTCGCTGCGGTTCTGGAAATGGCCAGCCTCAGACGGCTGAGCAGCGGTGCTTGGCTGCGCTGTCGCTGCTAGACGAGCACTGCGTCGTCGTCGGCAGTAAGTGCTCCAGCACAGTCAGCTCCAGGTCGCGGTCAGCCGCACGCGCGTCGCGTTCTCGCTTGTCCACCACGCCGACCTTCGAGAGCTGGCGCTGCAGCTCTTTCTTCGTGTAGACCACGAAAAACACCATCGTGACGACCGTGATTGCGAGTCCGAGCACAAAGAGCGTCATCTGCGCGCTCGACGAGGCTGTCGACGCCGGCGATCCGCCGCTAACGTCTGCATGCGAGGCGGCGAGCATCTCTTGCGTCTGGTAGCCGATCTGCGTCAGCAGGATCGTGAACGGGAGCGCCGTCACGAACGACGAGACCATGAAGCGGTACGTCGACACGTCCGTGATCGCGAGCCCGTACGACTTGACGGCGTGCGGCAGACTCGAGAGCTGCACGAGCAGCAGCGGCTTCCAGCTCTCGCTCTGCAGGATTGTCGAGATCACGCCAAACATGGGGAAGTTGGACTCGAGGTAGCCGCCGACGCGCTCGCGTCCGATCTTCTTTCCGAGCGCGAAGGCGATGAACGCGCCGCCGGTTTTCCCGATCGTGTTGAGCAAGATGCCGTAGAAGACGCCGAAGACCGAGCCGCCGATGAGGTCGAACATGGACGATGGGATGCACAGCGGGATGAGCAGCCAGTAGACGAGCGGGAACACGATGCTCCCCGCGAGCTTGTTCTCCTGGATCCACGCCATGAGCGCGCTCGAGTACTGCTTGAGCGGCACGAGGCACGCGACGCAGTACAGCGTGTACGCGGCGACGAGGAGCACTGCGAGGACCTTGAGCCAGCGCTTGGCGCGCCTCGGCACGGCGCACGAGCGCTGCTGGGACTTCTTCGCGGCACCCGACAGGTGCAGTGTCTGCTCGCTGTCAACAGCCATTATGAGCTGGACTTGTGTGTTGCTGCTGCTGTTTGATGTTGTGAGGAATGGTTTCTTGCGGAGCTGTTGTGGTTGTGAAGTGTAAGTGAAGCAGAGCGCAGCGAGTGACACGGAATAAGACGCTGGCTGCATGATTGCGCCTGCAAAATGGACACGAGCGGTGATGATGACTCGCGTGTTCGCTGCGCTAATAATACACCAGGAAGATCCTGCTATTGTTAGGACGCAGCGCAGCCACAGATATCGGAAGGTGCAATGCAAATGTACTGCATTAGGTGAGCCAGGGCTAATGCTTCTTCTCTGCTACAGCAATAGCAGCAACTACGTTCTCTATGTCTACTCTATCTCTATATGTGTGTGTATGTATGCTCAGCAGTCATCTCTACACGATGTAGAGGCTGCCGGCGCGCGTCTTCGAGAGCTCGTTCTCCTCCGAGTGCATCGCGATGAGCGGCTCGGAGGGCTCGAGGTTGAGCAGGTACTGCTCCTCTTCGCTGCCGCTGCGGCACTCGCGCTTCTGCAGCTCCTGCAGCTGCTGCTTGGTGTACACGACGAGCAGCGCCATTGCGATCGCCGTGACGATCGCGCCTCCCGCGAGCATCGCGAGGCGCGCTTCGCTCAGCTCGCTCTGACCCGAGAGGATCGCCGCGATGTCGCTCGCCTGGTCGCCGATGTTCGCCCAGAGCACGGCGTGCGGCAGCCCACCGACCAGCGATGAGACCGCGAACCGGAACGACGAGACGTTGGTGATCGCGAGCCCGTAGCACTTGACGACGTTCGGGAGGCTTGAGAGCTGGAAGAGCACGAGCGGCTTCCACGACGCGCTGTTGAGCACTTCCGAGAGCGCGCGGAACGTCGGGAACTTGCTCGAGAGGTAGTCGCCGAGCACGGCCTTGCCCAGCTTCCTGCCCAGCAGGAACGTGAGCAGCGAGCCGCCGGTCTTGCCGATGAGGATCACGACGAGCCCGTGGACGACGCCGAAGAGCGAGCCGGCGATCGCCTCGAGCACGGTCGACGGGATCCAGAGCGGGATCGCGGCCCAGAAGAACGCGATCACGGCCAGCGTGCCCAGGAACGGGTGCGTCTTGACCCACGACGTCAGCGCCAGCACGTACAGCTTGACCGGCAGCGTGGAGAGCAGCAGCAGCGCGGCGAGCACAGCCACGGCAACGAGCGCGCTCTTGAGCAGCAGCTGCCGCTTGCGCTGCGCCGCGTCACCATGGAGCTGCTGTTCGTGGCTGTGACTGTGGTACAGCGGCAGCCCGTCGTCGTCCACCGAGGCGCTCATCATGGCGATCTGCTCTGCTCTGCTTGGGCAGTGCTGGTGGCGGCTGAGTGCGTCGAGTGCCGAGCGTTCTGAGCTGCTGCTGCTGCTGGTTCTCTGACCAGAACACTCGAGTCGGCGTTGACCCATTCGCGCACTTTACTTGGTTTCACTATAGAAGAGAGTGATGGTGATTACTCGATATACGAGACAAGCGACGACGACACGAACACTCATGGCTCACACGAGCATGCAGATGCAGGTGCAGATCTATCTATTTATTTCAGACGCGTGCGTGGATACGCGTGTGCATGGATGCAATTGGCCCGAGCATTAGGCAGTGCTCGGCAGCATGGGCTCGAGCGTGGCGCGGCCGACCCAGAGCAGCACGGGGTCCTGCCGCACGAGCACGAGCGCCTCGTCCTGATCCTCGAAGCCTACGGCTCGGAGGAACTCGAGCGCCTCGGGGAACCGGCCGACCTGCGCCTCGAAGAGCCGATTCGCCTTGCGGATCGACCGGAACTTGTGCTCCGCAGGGTGCTGCACGATATTCGAGAGGATCTTGTGCAGCAGGGTCACCGCCTTCGTGACGCTCTCGTCGCCGCTGTAGCGATTGCGCAGCTGGCGGATCGTGTTGATGATGCGCTGCTCGCGCTCGCCTGTGTGGTGGTGGTGAGGTGGTTATGGATATCACAGGTCAGAACACACTTGCCTCGTAGCATAGCCAGCAAGACATACAGACACCTACTTGGCTCGTAGCCTGGGATCTCCTGGACGACTTCCATCTCGGACTCTGTTGCTGCTTCGGTTGCAGGATGAGGCTGCGGTGAGCCGTGTACCTCAGGTTCAGCGACAGACTCGTCAAGGGCTTCTTGCACAACCTCTTCTTCCATCTCGACATCGACGGGTGCGGGCAGCTCGCTTGCGACTTCGACGACTGCTGAAGCCACAGGCGGCTCACGTTTCTCTTCTGTGGCGTCGTCCATTGCTGGCGTTGGCTCGATTGCTGGTGCTGGCTGACGAGTCACGTCAACAGCCTCATGATCGACGACGTTCTGCTGGCTCAAGAGCAGCCGACTTGTGGATGTGCCACCGCCGAGCTTGCGTCCTCCTCCAGCGCGAGAGCTCCTGTCGTCGTCGTCGTCGTCCTCGATGATCGCGATGCCCGAGCCACCGACAGCAGCGCCTCCGGCGTTCGTCCAGTCGAGCTCGCCGCACTCCTTCTCGACCTGCCGCATCAGCTGGTAGAACTTTGAATCGTGCTCGGAATGAACCTGTGTTGACAAGATACATGTTAGTGATCACACACACACATACACGTTTGAAAGCGATCCAGACACGTACGTTGTGTGTGAGCTCGTGGAAGAGCACTTTCTTGATGCCCAGGTACTTGCGGAAGCCGAGCAGGTCGTCCGTGCGCAGACGCAGCAGGATCTTCTGTCCTTTGTTTTGGTTCAGACCGAGCACGCACACTGGGTCGACGCCGACTTTCCCGTCCGGATGCATCTCGGCGAGCGTGCCGACAGTCCATCTACAGCGTTTGCAGCAGCAGCAGCAGCGTTAGCACCCATCCGGACACATAGCAAGCCACTCCCACTTACTCGCTACCGACAAAACCACACGTACTTGTGCTTGGCCATGACAGCGAGGATGCCGCGATCGTTTGCGAGACGCTCGAGGATCTCGCGCGCGCGGGCTCTGTCGGAGAAATTCGGGAGCTCTTCGATCGCGTGGAAGCGGTAGTCGGTCGACACGGCATCACGCGTGGTCGCCATCTCGTTCCGCTGAGCGATGCTCACGACACGGCGAGTCGCTCTGTCATACACAAGCAAAACGGATGAGGACACCAAACAGCCAAGCGATCGAAAAGCAAAATCGATCCTTTCCACACACACACCGCTTTCGCTGCTCCGCCTGGACGCTCTCCTGGGTCTGCTTCATGCTGTCGATCTGCGAAATCGACGCGCCAGCCATCACGTACAGCGTGGCGTCGCGCGTGTCACCGCACACGTCTACGAGCAAGCGCTCGCCATTCCGGTCGCTCGTATCCAGCTTCTTCTTCTTCTGGAACCAGCGCTGCGCGTCCTGCGGGACGCGGAGCTCATCGGCGAGCAGCTGCTGCGCCTGCGCGAGCGTCGTGGCAGTGCCGTGCGGCAGTGGGAGCTCGTAGGACGCGCCTTTGAACAGCACGTGCAGCGACTCCATCGCGTCTTCTGCTTCTGCTTCTTGGCGACTTGGGAGCAAATTGAGTGATGATCTGCTCGAGAACCGAGTTTTGCCTGTCACTTCGACCATCACTCCCATCGACATGCATTCTATGCTTCTCGAAGGAAAACCCGATTCCGTAATCACAATGTTGAGGCTAGCTATTTTCATTGGTGGATAATGCTCTGAAAGTATATCAGCCAATCGGATCGAGCGCCGCAAATTGTCTGTTTTAGGTCCGGAAAGCAAAGGCTTTCGCGCCTTCCTCACTGGGCAAGCGAATGCAACACGCGGAGCACAAACAGTCGGAAAGCCCTGCATTTCATCCTAAATCTATTCCGGGAGCGCCTTCAACACGCTATAATTGGAGCCATCTTCCGCGAGCCGCCCTTCCTCGGAAAGCCAAGCAGCACGCGCCGGTGGTCGCACCCTTCGACACCCGCAGAGCTCCATCGCTGCCGGGACCGGAAGGAAAAGATCACACGACGTGCCCAGCATGGCGGCTGCGTTCAACTCGCGCGTAGGGCAGGGCGGGCGCGGCGTCGGCGAATCGCTGATCCTCAAGCGGCGCCAGCGCGAGGACCACCTCGCGAGCTACGTGGACTGCGTCAAGGGGCTCGGCCGTGCCAACTCGCGCGCAGAATGGGAAGAGACACTGCACACGCGCTCCGAGGGCTCGCACGTACAGCGCACGGTGCACCGGCTCAAGAACCAGCACGAGTCCCAGCTGCACTCGCGCCGCCTCAGGTATGCGTCTGTGTGTGGGTGGCAGATGTCTGTCATTTACTCTCGCTTCTCTCTGTGTGTCCACCATATGTGTGTTTGCTGATATGTATGCTGCGATGCGATTTGGTGACTCGCAGACTCGCGGAGCTGTACAACCGAGAGATGGAAGAGTGGAAGGACGAGTGTCTCTCGAATATCGAGACCCCCGAGGATCGCAAGCACAAGTGGGTGTTGCGTGAAGGACTCTGTTGTGCGTGTGTCGCGACTAACGCTCGTCACTCATGCACAGAATGATCCAGCGAGCGCTGGAGCTCAAGGAGCGTCGCGAGCGAGAGCGCCGAGTGATCGTGGAGGAGAAGCGCATGCAGCAGTACCGGTACGCGTTGCGCGTTGCCATTGTGGGGATGTTGCCGATAGCGATCTCTTTGGCTCGTTGGCTCAACTTGTATCACTTGTTTTCTGGATGGCTGTGCTGTGCTGCTGATCAGTGAATCGTGCGACGACTGCCGAGTGGAAGACTCGCGCAAAGTGCAGACCGTCGTGCTCCAGGACCGCGACAAGCAGCTGGACGAGCGCAAGCGGCTCGAAGAAGAAGAGGTGCGTCCACATATTTGCTGCGTCTCCGCCATTGTCGCGAGCTGGGGTTTCTAACGCAGCAGCCTCTTCGTGATTTATGTGTGATGCAGAAACTCTTTGAAGCGCGGATGGCGCAGCTCTGGGACGAAGATCGGTTGAAGAAAGAGGAGCGCGACCGCATGGACCGCGAGATGGCGATCCGGCGCAACGAGGAGGTGAAGGCGATCCTGGATCTGCAGGTCGACCTCTTCCGCAAAGGTCGCAGCGAGGTGGAGGAGCACAAGAGAGCTGAAGACCGCTCGCTGCTGGACGAGTGGCATCGGCTGCGCCAGGTTGAAGACGAGCTCGAGCAGCAAAACAAACAGAACGAGATCGCTGTACGTGCTGCCTGGTATGCTATGAGGAATGCTTGGTGCTACATCCGTGTTGCTAACCTTGCATGGATGCTTTGGGAACTCCCTGCAACAGCGCGCGATGGACGTGAAAAAGTTCAACCAGGAGCGCGTCGAGGCGAGTCGGTACGCCGCGGAGCGCGAAAAGCAGTACGACATGCGGCTCCTGGAGCTCGCGCTCGCGCAGGAGGCGGACGCTCAGCGGCGCGAGCGCGAGCAGCAGGAGCGCTTCAAGCAGGAGCAACTCGAGTTCCAGCGCATGCTGCGCAAGCAGATGGAGACCGAGGCCGAGGACATGTCGTACCTGGACAAAATCCGCAAGGACATGGAGGACCAGGTGTGGGCCAAGCGCGACGCGCAGCACAACGCCGAGGAAGCCGCGCGCCAGGAGTTGCTGCGCCAAGTGCTCATATCGCGCAGCAACCAGACCGAGCTCAAGCAGAAGAGCAAGATCCAGCAGAAGCAGGACGAAGCTGCGTACATGGAGCAGCTCAAGCGTGAGACTGAGGAGGCGCTGCAGAAAGAGCTGCGCGAGCAGGAGGAGCGCCGCGAGGAGCTCAAGCGCAACCAGTCGGACCTCGTACGCCAGCTGGACGAGCGCCGCGTGGCCGACGAGCAGAAGCGCCAGGCTGACTACCTCGAGCTCAAGCGCATGCAGCTCGCCGAGAAGCAGCACAAGGAGCGCGTGGTGCAGTTCGCCAACAACGCGCCGCCGGCGTCCTACAGACGGAAGACAGCGCAGTGGTACTTTGACGCCTAGCTGTCGCGTCCACGCCGACGGTGCAGTCGTCAACCAGCGACGAGGACTAACTAATATATCTATCTATCCACACACACATGCACACACGCACACGCACACGCACACGCACACGCACACGCCTTCCTCTCGAATGCGATGGAAATTGGTTCTGCAGCAACCACCAGTTTCGATACATTTGCCAAACTCAAGCTCGACACTTTACCATCACATGTTCACCATTGGTTATGCCGAAGATCTCCGTTCACGACTCAGGAGCTCGGCTCTTTGCTCTCATCTTCACCTCGCCCCGCTTCGTCGAGCCAGTCGACCGAGAGTGCGGCGCTGCTGCTCGCCGCATCGCCCTCGAGGCGGATGAGCTTGTTGCACTCCTTCGAGAGCTCCGCGAGACTCATGCGGCCCTTGCGCTGGATGTATTTGACCACTTTCGCCATCTCGTCCTCCGTGATGTAGATGAACTTGCCGCGGTCGTCGATGATGCCCGTGATGCGGTTCGATGCCTGCAGCGCCTCGACGCGCTGGATCGCGTCCTGCGTCGACAGGCTGAACTCCGCCGCGAGATCTTCCAGCAGCACGACCTTGTGACTCTGTAGATCATATAAACACACACACACACGCTCGGTTAGTCCATCCAAAAATTTCGCATACCCAGAGTGGGAAACAAAAGGTGCTGCGGACCGTGATGTAGTCGACGAACTGCTGCAGCAGACTCTGGGACTCCTCGCTGTCCTCCGCGACCTTGGAGCCTTCCTCCTCGACCACGAACATGTCCTTCCACTTGTCAAACTCCTCCTGCTCCTGCTTCGCCTTCTCCTCCTTCACGCGCTGCGCCTCGGCCTCGCGCTCCTGCTCGAACTTCGTGTCCTCCTCGCGTTTCTTTTGCAGTGCCTGACAACAGTTTACACAACACACACGAAAGCCACGGTCAGGAGAAACACTGCCGCGACAATAGACACACAAGCACAGATGAAGCAAAAACACACCTCTTCCTTCGCCTCGTTCTTCTTCTTCTGCTCCTCGCGCCGCGCTTCCTCAAACTGCAGACAACAAGCACCATTGGAACCTGGATTCCGCTGGATACGAAATTGATGATATGGGAAGAACGCACCCGCCGCATCTCTTCGCGCTCGCGCTTCTTCATCTCCTTCTGCAGCTCTTTCTTCGTCATCGCGCGTCTGCAGCAGGCAGCAAACAACAAATGCGCACAATGAGCTCGTCACCGTCAATTGTCATAAAGCACGCAATTGAAGCACTCACGGCTCGTTTACGCCGTCTTCGTTCTCGTTCTCGCCGTCTCTGTCTTCGTCACGCTCCTCCACATCCGCGTCACGAGCCGCTGCCGCGACTGCAGCCTGCTGTTGCTGTTGCTGCTGTTGAGCCTGCGGCTGCTCCTCGCGCTCACCGCCTGCTCTCTTCTTGTCCTTGCGCTTGCGCAGCCCGGCGAGACCACCGCCAGCGCGCCGGCCGCCTGCCTTCACGACGCCTTCGTCGCCGGCATCCTCCGCTGCGTCTACGACGCGCTATTGCACCATCAGCATACCCATCCAAGCAAAGAGAGAAAAGATCAGCAAGACAGGACGGGATCGGTTGCACGAGCCACACGCAGCAGAGCCATCAGCGAGACGCACGGGCGAGCGGCGGAAGTAGCCTGCGACGTAGAGGATGATGAGCAGCGTGGCGCTGAGCCCCGAGAGCGCCACCAGTAGCAGCACCGCGTCCGAGACCATCGCTGCGGCTCTCGCGTTCTCGCTTCTCCGCTCCTTCGATGATCCGATCGATGAACACGCACGCTCAGGCGGTTGGGAATGAAAACAGGCTTGTCTTCACTATGGGACAGAGTTCTATTAGCGACGGGGTCAGACCTGGTCTCACTAACAGAGGTGGAGCGAGTCGAACGGATCAGCTGTGTGAGCAGCAGTTGGCCAAAACTATGTCCAAATGCGTACTAGAAGAATGCATCTCATAGAGCATGCTTTTGAATACTTTTCCTTAGATAATTGCTATTTTAGTCCAATAGAGCTCCACAGTACGGCAAGCCGCAGTTCTACTGGGTATAAATGCAGGAAGCTGTGAGCGTATAAACATGACTTTTGCACCAAAACCGTCGTCCACAGCAAAACGCTGCTCAAGGCGTCCAGATGCATGTTGATGTCCAGTTGGCTCTGCAAGCTCCACACTGCCAGCAGCAGCAGCGCGCAGATGGCAGCCTGGCGCAATGCAAGCGCTGTTCGTGTCATCGATGACCAACAGCGTGACGACGGCAGTTCAGCAGCGCATCGTCTGCTTCAGCGAAGTAAGAGCGCAACAAATGCAGCAGAGCATCTTGCCGGTGTTGTTTACCAGCGCGCGCCGAATCCACACGTGCACAACCCGCAAGTGGCGCTCCGATCCTTTTGCCCCAGAGCCTGCAAAGCTCTCCTCGCGTCCGCATCATCTGCTTGGTCCTTGAGGATGGCAAATCTTAAAGCGCCGCCGCTCAGCCCACGTCCAGAGCGAACAAGCCAGAGCCGCATTCGTCAAAAGCACGAACAAGGGGGTCAGGCGAGTGCATCTCTCTCTCTCTCTCCTGGATTAGTCGAGAGCGACGTGGAAGGACGGACCGAAAACAAACACTTGTTTGCCTTTGCTCGTGACGCAACTGCGGCAAGTCGGTGGTCTCGTTCGTTACGCCGCTGCCTCCGTATTTTCTGCCGGGCTGGGATGTGTCCGAGGCTTTGCGCTTTCCTGCTTGCTTGCGCTGACACGCAATGAAGTGGGGTGAACTTGCGGGCGAGTCTCGTTCCGCGTCCAGAGTCGGGATTTCTGATGCAGTCAGCGCGGAGAGGAAGGGCGAGTAGCTCGCGGTGCACAGGCTCATGGAGAGGCGTTTGCGCATGCTACACATGTAATGTGTCGGGCGTTTGCTTCCTCTCGCGCCTTTCTCGCTTGCAACGATCGCCTGAACACAAGCAAGCAACCGCGGTTTCCGCGCGAAACCGCTTTGCGGAGAAGGCAAAGTGTGCGGCTTCTCGTCAAGTGCTTCTCAAATTCGTTAGCAGATGACGCGGCGGAATGCTTGCTCGCTCGCGTGCCTGCGTTCACTTCACGCTCTCTCTCTCTCTCTCTCTCTCTCTCTCGACAGGATTCACTCGCGCAATCTGTTTGTGCGGTGCGTGCGTGGCGTTGTTGCTGCTCGCCTCGCACCACTTGCTTGCTTTGCGCGCTTTGCAGATGGTCTCGTGTGCGCCGTTGCTGACCTCGCTTCCCAGCCACAACTCGGCTCTGAGTGAGTTTGTGTGGGTGGGCGAGCGGGAAACCACGCAAACATGACAAAGGTCCATTTTCGCGTGCTTTTCATCTGATCGATCCCGCTGTCTCCGCGCTCGGATTCGCGTTGTCTCTGTGCGTAAGTGTGCGCATGTGGGTTTGTGCGCTTGGCCTCGCGCAAGCTGCAGGCGCAGCATTACACTTGTTTAACAGACGTGCGTTCAGCAAGGAAGGGAGGAGGGAGGGCGAGGGTTGACTCGAGAGAAAGGGTCTCGACAATGGAGCAATGCATGCATGAATAGGCAAGTACGAGCATGCGCGGCCTCGGGGCTGCTACAAACGCATGCAAGTTCTTGCTGCGTGAAGCAAAAGACGCCTTCGCTTGCAGTTGCGGTTGTGAAACTCGGCACAACGCTGGATTGATCGATCTTCCAGGTTGCTTGCGGCATTTCGCCGGCAAGGGTTCGCGGTACGCAAGCGCGGGCCGTGCAACGTGACGATCTGTCCATGTGTCTTCTTCGCTTTTGATGGTAGAACTCCTACTCGTCATCTGCGGAAGCAAAGCGAAGCAATAGAGAGAGAGAGAGAGAGAGAGAGAGTGAGCGACGGCTGCACTCTATGCAGGTGCTCAGCTGCGCCAGTCGCTGGAACTGTGCGAGCACCGCGATGACCGTCTTGATGAAAACCTGTGCGCGCCTCACCTCGCCTCGCCTCGCCTCGCGACGGTTCTCGGGATCGGGAGTGTGAAAGCCCCACGGCTTTCAAGGCGTCCTTCCCGCTCTGGCTTCCGAAACGAAAGTCCGAGAGCTGCAAATCGCACTTTGCGTGCCGCACTGGTCCACACGCAGGCAGCCAGAGTGGACCGATCAAGCAAGCAGAAGCAAGGAGGCACCGCCATTTTGCATGGGAGTGTGGTTGCCGAGCGAAACAAACAAGCAAAGCAAACGAGAAACAAGCAAACAAGACTCGAGCAAGGATTGCCCCGCAAGGCTGTCCTGGCGTGCGTCCAGCAGGTCTTATCCAGCTGGTTGTTGTTTGGTGCTGCGCGTACGCTCGCTCCGCCCAGCCGCCGTCTGTTTTGCTGCTGATTCTGAGGTCACGCGGGGCTAAAAATAGCTTTGTTCCTCTCTCTCTCTCGATTTGATGGGCATCACCCACCCACTCATCCTCGCTCGCGCTCTCTGAGGACATCCGACAAGACAAGAGGATCCCTCTGCTCCAGAGGCTCCGAACTCAGAACCGCAGCGTCGTCTCTCGCCCAGGACGCTCGGGACGCTCAGCCCGCGCTGGCTCAGCCCCGCTCGCTCGCCTCGCACTCACTCGGCCCAGCCCAGAGAGCGAATTGCGGCCGCAGCCCCGCATCGATCGATTTGCGACCGAGGAGCCTCATCAAGCGATCGCTCGAGCGAGTGGTGACGCGACGCGACTCGCCTCGCAGGTGGACAGTCAGACACACACAGACACAAAGCACGGCACCGTTGGACGACGGGGCGACCGACCGACACGCCTACTTCCCCCATCGCAACCGCGCTCTCATTCCTGAGCGGCGCATCTTCCTCCGCACCAGCTCCTCCGCTCCTCTCCCCGAGAGAGTGAGCGAGCGAGAGCGAAGAACAAAACAATGTCGAGCGCGAGCTTCGGGAGCTCTCGCAGCGGCGGCGACGCGCACCACCCGAGCATTGCGAGTTCGCACGGCAGCAGCAGCAGCGGTGCCAACAAGCACGCGTACTCGATGTTCCCAATCGTGGAGAAGACGTACCGCGTGCGCGTGACCGAGGACATCGAGCGCGACCTCAAGTTCCTCGGACAGTCGCGCATCGATGCGCTCACGTCCAACTTCGACATGACGCTCGTGAAGGAGAAGGGCAACCTGAAGCTCTACGAGCTCGCCGAGCCCGAGTTCTTCACGATGAAAGGGGTGACGACCGTCAACGCGCCGCTCGAGGAGGTCATGGCGCTGCTGCGCATGGACTCGACGCCCAAGCTGCGCGAGGTCATGGGCGAGGTCTTCGGCACGCTCTTCCTCGACGGCGTCGTGCTCTACAAGTCCAAGGACACGCGCAAGAACGAGAGCCTGACCGTGAACTGGACGGCGCTGCAGTCGTCCAAGCCCCACCTGCCGCACCGCGACTACGTCTTCCTGCGCTACGGCGACGTCTTCGAGAAGCAGGACGACCACGCGCGGTCGTACCACTCCAACGGCTCGGGGCTCTACGTCGGCGCGTCCGTGTGGGAGTCGATCGAGCTCGACGGCTGCGATCCGCTGCCGGCCTCGCAGAACGTCGTGCGGCTGCGCATGCGCCGCTGCGGCATTGTCGTGGAGGAGACCAACTCGGAGGAAGGGCTCCGCATCTCGTTCTTCCTCTCGGAGGCGCACCCGGGCCGCGCTGCCGTGTCCACGCTCACGCGCGGCTGGATGACCAAGCTCGTGAGCTGCACGCCCGAGTTCGCCAACGCGATCATCGCGCGCGCGTTGGCGTCGCAGAGCCTGCTGTCGAAGAACCAGTTCATCAAGGACGGCGTGAACTGCTTCCTGTGCATCAAGGCGTTCTCGATGTTCCGGCGCAAGCACCATTGCCGCGTCTGCGGCGACGTCGTGTGCAGCAAGTGCTCGGAGGTGAAGAACCTCAAGCAGGGCGGCGTGAGCAAGGAGATCCGCGTCTGCCAGCAGTGCCGCAACAGCAGCACGGCGTCCATCCGCAGCTCCGGCAGCGACTCGCGCACGCTGCGGGCGAACGGCCACGGCGGCGGCGGTGGCGCGCACACGTCGTCGTCGTCCAAGCCGAGCTTCTCCAACTACTCGATGGCGTCCTCGGACGCCTCGTCGCTCACGCAGTCGTCCTACGACGAGGACACATACACGGGCTCGACGTCCTCGAACGGGCAGAGCCACGGCGCGATCCCGGAGCACTCGCTCTCGGACTCGAACAGCGAGTCGGCGCGCGTCAAGACCCACCCGGTGCGCGCGAACGGCGGCGGGCAGCAGCCGCCCAAGTTGCTCGCGAAGAAGGCGAGCATGACGTCGTCCGACATGATCCTGCTCTCCAGGCAGCAGGAGAGCGGCGGCAACGACATGATCCTGCTGAGCAACCGCATGGGCGCCACCGCGCGGCAGCTCGACGCGCCTCCTGCAGGCGGCTACGCGTCCGAGTTCGGCAGATACGCGAACGATCCGAACGGCCACCTGTCGCCGGACGAGATGGCTGCGATGGAGCTCCAGGCGACCGTGCGCGAGAACACGGCGTTCAACTACGCGCTGAGCTACACGAGCCGCCAGGAGTGGCCCAAGGCGCCGCTGCCCATGAACGAAGCGTCGCGGCTCGCGAAAGTGCGCGAGCTCCACCTGGCGGACCCGGGTGCGCACTTCCAGGAGATGTGCGAGTACGCGGCGGCCGAGATGGGCTGCCAGATCGCCGGCATGTGCTTCATCGGCGACAAGACGGGCTTCCTCATGGCCAAGGTCGGGCTCGAGAAGCGCGAGCTGCCGCGCAACGTGCTCTTCGACGCGCACACGATCATGTCGGACGAGCCGACGATCGTGCTGGACGCGTCCGAGGACGTGCGCTTCGTTCACAACCCGCTCGTGGAGGACGGCCAGGTGCGCTTCTACGCGGGCTTCCCCATGATCACGTCGGACGGCCACGTCGTGGGCTCGTTCTGCGTGGCCGACCCGTTCGCGCGCGAGAGCCTGAGCGGCGACAAGTTCTTCTTCCTCAAGAACCTCGCGGACGTGGCCATCCGCAGCGTGGAGCAGAACACGCTCAACCAGATCAACGGCATCGGCCCAGCGGCGGCCACGAGCACCGAGCTCGGCGGGTACCACGGGGTGCCGCCGCCCTCGGCCGGCGCGATGAACATCGTCGAGGCGCACCAGACCATGCAGGAGCTGCTCAAGACCGCGTACTCGACCCAGGTGCAGGTGCGTATGCAGGTGAATCCATTGACAAAGTAGAATTAGGATACCGCACACAGAGGGCCGGGAGGCAGAGGTCGGTGCGCCGCTGCTGAGCGACTGAGCGGCTGCGAGGACGCAACAAACAAGTTTTTAAGTTATGGGTTTCAGAGCGCGCGTGTGTATGTGTGAGTGTTCTGAGAGCTCGTGGCGAGCCGACGAGAACCTGCCTGGCGCGTCAAAGCGCTGGTGTTCAGGACAACCAGAGGCGAGGGCTCGACTCGGCCCCCCCACCCGCTCACTCGCGTCATTGTCAGTCCTCAATGAAAGGGTGGGGTGATGAGGGAGTCGAACGCCATATCATCCTGCGCTGCATAACAACACCATCGCCAGCACCAGATCTACGCACATCCATGCACGACAGGCAAGCCACGCCGCTGATCTCCACTCGCTCCGTTTGTTTCCTCTTTATTGCGATTTGTTTCTTGCTGTGTAAATGTCGACGCGGACGTGCGCTAGATCAGCTTCTCCCCTCTCCTCTCCTCGAACTCGCGCGCGCTCTTTCTCTCTCTCTTGCTGCGCATCGCGACCTAGTTCTTCGCTTCGGAGAGGTCCCAGTCCTCGTCGTCGTCGTCCTCGTCGATGCCGGCGTAGAAGTTGGCGAGCGAGTCCTCGATCGACGTGCTCTTCTTCTGCTGGCGCAGCGCGGCGCCGGACTCGAGCAGCGTGAGCAGGTGCACCTTCTGCTTCCACTGCATGAGCGTCTCCTCGAGCTCCATGTTGGCCTTCGTGATGAGCATGTCCACCACGCGTGGGTCCTTCACGTCCGCGTGCTTGCGGAAGAGCGCCTGCACGGCAAGACGCGCCTCGGCCGGCTCCATCGAGATGTCGTACAGCGTCAGCACGCGCGGCACCTGCTTCGTGATGTAGCGGTAGAGCGTCACCGCGGGGCTGCCCACGCGCCCGGCCGCCTTCTCTCCTGCCACGCGCAACGCCATCTCCTTCGCTGCTCTGCTTCTGCTCTTGGCTGCGTCCTGTGTGCGGAGAGCGCTTCTTCCGTTGGTGCGACCCGAAAACGAGAGGAAGAGCAAAGCCACACAAAAAAAGATGAAAAACAATGAATATTTGACGCTTTTTCATCGTCCTCGCTCACGGATTTCGGAAATACGATATTTAGACAGCACGTGAGTGCACCGAATAGCCTCGAAGAAGTGCGAAAGTAATTTACTTTTCTTTGTCGCATATTTTCAGACGAATTTTACGCGCAGACAACGTTTGACAACGTTTGAAGCTATCTTAAGTACGGCTCTTTTGCCTTGAGAAATGCTTTGGTGACGAGTAATGGCGAAGAAGAAGAGACCAAATGTTGATGGGATCTCGAGACACCACGATATACGGCACCAGGACACCAGCAAAACCATGGTGTCAACGGTTTGGGGTTCGCCAAACAAGAAAGGCGCTGAGCAGCTCACCATTCAGCCCTCAGCAGTCCCTGAATCGACAATTCTTTGCACCTCGCAAAGATTTAACAGGTTTAATAGGTTGTGTCCCTAGAAAACCGGAAGGCGAGTATATCTAAATTCAGCTGGATGGACAGGGCTGGGGCACTTCCAGCTTTACGAGATCACACACAAACTCAATCCTTTGATCAATATACTCTTTCTTGATCGTTCACTTATGCATAGATTGTTGGACACCAGGTCAGAGTAATCCTTCGCTGCCCTCAAACCCAAACAAGGACCAAGCGATCAACTGTCGTCGAGGTAGTCGTCGCTGCGAGAATAATTGAAATGGGCCTTTGCCAGCCATCACATGAACGTGTGCGTCTCACACCGCCTTTGCTGTGCATTGTGAGTGCGAACTACAAAATTATATACGGACACGGTAATCCCACCTGCACGAGTGACGCCATCGAGTGACGTCACTGAGGAGTTCCAGTACTTCTTGGTACAGATCTCTGATCACATATACAAATTAAGTGCATGACGATTGTCGCCTGTGCTAATCAAGGACGAAAATATGGTTCCTGCTTGGGTGATCTGGACTGGTGACGCAGGCGTCGTGAATGGCTCGGGCTAATCACATCGCAGAGAAATATCCACGGACTTCATGACAGGTACTTTGGGTTGAACCTCGATATCAAATCAATGTTATATACATCAGCAAGTAGGTTTGATTCTGAATGAATAGGTTTTATGCAAACATCTACAAGGAGCAACTAAGGTTTAGTAGGAAGTAGCGACTGGAACCATACCAGCTTTTAATCATGTTGCACTTTGCTTTCAAGACCTCAAGCCTCCATTTCCCCCTCAAGGTCCGGAGTACGCTTCCTCAATACACAAGCATGTTTGCCGTGTTTAAGACAATAATATACAACACCTTACAGACACGTCATGAAGAACGTGACGCGCACGGCGTCCGTCTCGTCCGAGCTCTCGACCACGTAGCCGCAGTTCTTGAAGCGCCGGCGCGTCATCTGCGTCACGCTGAAGATCGGGCGGCAGGACGGGATCTCGATCGACTCCCACACCGACGCGCCGTACGCGACCTTGTGGGGCGAGGCGGCCGGGTCGTCGGACGGAAACGTCTGGTTGAAGCGCATGAAGAGGAAGTCGCGCAGCGGCA